>RJWJ010015710.1:0-35713 GCA_004363605.1 Indri indri
CCCGTGTGCGTGCGCAGGTGGCGCACGAGGGTGCAGTTGCGCACGAAGGCCTTGCCGCAGTCGCGGCAGATGTATGGCTTCTCGCCCGAGTGCAGGCGCTTGTGCTGGCGCAGCTCGGAGCAGCCGCGGAAGGCCTTGCCGCACTCGGGGCAGACGTAGGGCCGCTCGCCCGTGTGCGCGCGCTGGTGGTACACCAGGCCCGAGCGGCCCCTGAAGGCCTTGTCGCACAGCAGGCACGCGTACGGCTTGGCGCCGCTGTGCGTGCGCTGGTGCCGGCTCAGGTTCGAACGGTGGTTGAAGGCCTTGCCGCACTCGGGGCACGCGTAGGGCTTCTCTCCGGCAACGGGCGCCCGTCGGGATCCCGGCTGGCTGCAGTCGCCGCAGGGCAGGCCGCCGGGCAGGAGAGAGCGCCGGGCCAAGGCCGGGCCGCCGCGCTTGGCCGAGTGCGTCTTCTTGTGGCGGAAGAGGCCGGAGCAGCGCACGAAGGCCTTGCCGCACTCGTCGCACGCGTACAGCCGCTGGGCCGGGGAGTCGGGGGCCCGGCCGCACTGAGCACACACTGAGGGGCCCGCGCCCGTCTGCTGCTGCTCGTTGGGGTCGAAGCGCTTCCCGCACCGGGCACACGGGCGGGGCTCCTGCGGGGCCCTCCAGGCAAAGGCCTCACTGCATGCGCACGCCCGGGGCCACTTTGCAGAGGGTCCTCGCCGGAGGGGGGTCGGCTGCAGGTTCCTGCGTGCGCACGGCCCGCAGTCCGAGTGGACTTCACGAAGCTGAGCCCGCGGGCAGCTCTGGAGCCACTCCCGGTGGCCGCAGTGGTCACACACAGGGGCCTTCTCCTCGGGGGGCGCTCTGAAAGGCCATGCCAGGCAAGAGTTGTGGCCGGAGCGCTCAGCGCCCGCGAGGCTCCGACAGGGGCCCTCACTCTCGGGGGTGAACAGGTCTGGGTCCTGCGGGCAGGCGGGGCCGCAGGGCTCCCGCGCCTGGGGTCCGGCTTCCACGCTGTGCCAGGCCCGTGGGCCGGGGCTCACGTCGAGGCTGCAGCTACAGGAGCCCCCGCCGTGGGGAGTCGTCCTGCCGCCCGCCGCCCCTCCACGAAGGTTCCCCTTCTGAGTGGGGCGTTTCCCGCCTCGGTCCAATGCGAGGGACCTCGGTTCCTTCTCGGGCCTCTCCTCCCGGCCTGGGGAGGCTCTCTGGGAATCAGCCTTAGGGAGTCCTCCCTGCCCAGCGTTCTGGGCCGGAGCCTCCATCCTGGGGCCGGCCCCTGATGCGGAGTCCTGGTTGTAGGATCTGGAAGAGCAGAGGAGAAATGGAAGTTGGCAGCTCCAGCAGGGGAGAAGTGCAGAACCGAGCCAAAGAATGACGACCCCGCAGCTGACGCCTCTCCGCAGACAGGGAAAGGAGGAAAGGAGTGATGCCCACACGAGCATCCTGGAGCCAGTGCCTCCTTCCCTCCACGCCCACCAGGTCTCTGCCAAGCGATGGCCACCACCCAGACCCCTGGCTCTCCCTGCGCCCCAGCATTGGCCCTCTTCCTCCACACCGGCTGCTGAAACACTGTCACCTGGCTTAGAACCTCAGCAGTCCCCCTCCCCCAGCAACAGGGACTCCCGGTTGTTCAGCTGCCAGCCCCCGGAGTCCCCCCTCTACTCCTGACCACCAGCTTCCCAGTGGCAAGCCCAGCACTCAGGATTCTCCTGGCTCCCTGCCTTGGCTAGGCCTGGCCCCATACACCTGCCACCATCCAGCTCTTCTGGCAGGTATGAGGTGGGACTCAATGGGCAGCTGAGAACTTGGCTGGGGCCCATGCCACAAAGGCCAACACTGGGCCTGCCCCTCCCCTCTTCAACCAGGTGACCTTGCCTCTCTCAAACTTGGCGGCCTCATTTACAAAATGGGTGTAACTGTAAATGTAAACAGCTTGGTGTGGGAGCTGGCAACCCCCATCCTTCTAGCAAATGTGGACACCAGGAAGGCCTGGTGCCTGCCATTGCTGTTTTCAAATCCCACTGTGGCTATATTAGTTTTGTTTTGTTGCTGTAACAAATTGCCACAAACTTAGTGGCTTAAAACAATGCAAATTTATTAATATTATCTCACAGTTCTGGAGGTCAGAAGTCCTAAATCAAGGTTTCGGTGACACTGGTTCCTTGTGGAGGCTCTAAGGGAGAATGTTTGCCTCTTCCAGCTTCTAGAGGCCACCTTCCTTTCTTCCACCTTCAAAGCCAGCAGTAAAACATCTTCAAATCTCTCACTTTCTGGGTCTGTGTCACATCTCCTCATAGGACTCTGACCCTCCTGCCTCTTGTAAGGATGTTTGTGATTACACTGGGCTGACCACCAATAATCCAGACAAGCTCCCCATCTCCGGATCCATAACTTAGTTGCATCTCCTAGTTCCTTTGCCCTGTGAAGTAACACATTCACAGGTTCCAGCGACTAGGATGTGCACATCTTTTGAGGAGCCATTATTCTGCCTACAACAGTAGACTTTTCCCAGCTCTTCACACTGTTTACTGAGAAAACACAGTATATATGCATCAAGATGCCATTTAGGTAACACAGATGTTTAGCCTGGAGAATTCTTGAAAGATCATCAGCTCAGATCAGTCCCATCTGGGGAGGGGCTCACTTGGCCAGGCACTTGCAGAGTCAAGGGAAGGGGTTCCAATATGCAGCCAGGGTGCTTTGAGGGGTCAGGCAGAGAAGAAGGACCCACCTGGTGGGCACAGTGGTTACTTAGGGGGAAAGTGAACAAGTAGGTGAGAAGACTGAAGTTTATTAATAAGAGCCAGGTTTCTTATTGTTGGAGAAAGAAGTCACAAAAAAAGAAAGGGATAGGCAACAAACCCTATGGCACCATATTGGAGGCAGAGATTGCATTTCTTTCTTTCTTTTTTTTGAGACAGGTTAGTGGTGTTCAACGTCCTCATGAAGTCTGGACATGGGCCTGTGAGGTCTTATCAGCCCAAGAGGGTGCGCGGAGAAGTCGACATAGGACGCTTTGAGGTGTGCAGGGCACAGGCTAACTGCCCAGCCCACAAACCTCACCCCCACTGGCAGTCCCAGTGGACACAGCCCCTAGCCCCTACTTTCTATTCTACATGTACACGCGGCGGGAAGGACAGTGCACCACAAAGAGCTGAAGGAATGTCCTCTGAGTGCAAGCACAACTCCGTTCTGTGTCCGTCTTCCCCACAGCGCCTCCATCCTCAAGGATTAGCAAACGTCAACATTTGCGGGACCTCAACTGTGTCAGTGTCGGAGAACAAGGCGCGGCCAGACCCTGCTCTTACAGTGAGTGAGTGAGGGGAACGCAGACAAGAAAAACGAAAAAGGAGACAATTTAAGAGAGAAAGAAAAAGACATGATCATCAAACAAGAACATCGCGGGAGCGCCGGGAAGAGAGGCAGTGGCTTCTTCTGGCCTCTTTGAGGATGGGACATTGAAGCGGAGTCTGGAGACAGTGAAAGGGGAACCGCAAGTGCGAAGGGCAGGAGGTGGGACCAGAGGCAGCAGAAACGCGGGTGTTGGCCACGGCGAGAAGGTGGGCTTGATTCTGAGAGCTGTGAACCACTTTGATAGGTCCTGCGCCTGGCGCCTCGCCCCGCGGGCCTCAATCACACCCAGGACTGGGAAACAGGAGCCAGAACTACAGCAACCTGACCGCCTGGAACTGAAGGTTCGGCGAGCCGCGGCCAGTCCGGACCCAGAGCAAGAGACAGGAAGTGCGCGCAGTCACGCCTCCGCCCCGGCCCCCGCGCGGGGGTGGCGAGGGGACAGGGGTGGCGGCCGCGCTAAGCGCCTGGAGGCTCCCGCCTCGCAGGCCGAGGTCGCGGGTCCGCGCAGAATGCCACTTACTCGCTGGAGGTGGCCCACACGGGCCCCCTGGTCCCCGCACGCAGCGCGGAGCCTTCCTCCCGCCTCCTCCGGACCGCGGCGGCACTGAGGGGTCGGGGTCGCCGCAAAGGCAGGTGGGAGTCCGCGCGGGGGCCACTGGGAAACGTAGTCCCGACGTGTCCCGCTCCGATGTTGATAAGAAAGCGGGGCGGGGAACTAGGACTCCTGGTTGTCATCGCAACAGAGGCCGGCTCCACCTAATAGGCGACACGCAAGCCTGCGTTGTCGCCAAGGAGACGGCGTCCGGGTGTGCGTGCGGTCCCGCCCACCCTGCCCCAGAAGAGCGCGGGATTGGTCATGACGATGATTGATAGCCCTCTCTCTCAGTCAGATTTCCAAGAGGTCCCAACCCGGAAACGACTTGCCATTCCCAGCCTCGCTCGGGTGGGAGAGTCGGGGGTGGGGAGCGCCCGGGGAGCTGTGCAGTGTCCTGGTGAGCGGGGCTGCAAGTCAGACTGATGAAACGAGAATCTCTGGGAGTCAAGACTCTCTAGTTGATTCTAATATGCGCAGCCCCGTCGGAGAACCACGGCCCCCCCATCCTCAAAGGTGATGCTAACCCTACTGGCTCTCCTGGGTGGCAAGAGCTGATCAGGCTTCCTACCCATTTAAGTTACCCTTATCTTGTCCCCATCTATTGCGTGGCTCCTGCCCTCCATAAGGACATCTAATTTGTTAGCCAGTCCAGCACGTGGATTGCGTTCAGCGACCCAGCGTGCCGCACCTGCGTCTTCCACCACTGTATCTCCTCCCAGGGCGCCAGGGCTGCCTCACTCCCTTTCTCGATCCTGTAGGTGTCTGGACATCGAATGCCCTGCCAAGGTGTCTGTGCAAGCCTCAGGTCCAGAGCCTCTGCCTTCAACATCATCAAGCACAATTTAACCACCATCCCCCTTCCTGGTGTTTATGCCTGGGGTTCCCTTCCTCTGGCACATGGCTCTGGTTTTATATTTTGGGTCATGCTGTCAAGTTACTGTCGTTTCCTTTTCAATACATGAATCTAAGGAAAAACAAGTGAGTTGATGTAAATCAGTGGTTCTCAACCTGGGGACAGTTGTGCCCCTCAGGGGATACTTGGGGTTGTCACAACTGGGCAGGGGTGGGGGTAGGGAGTGTAACTGGCATCAGTGGATGGAGGACAGGGAGGCTACTAAACACCCTACAATGCATAGGACAGCCCCCACACCAAAATGACAATAGTGCCGAGGTGGAGAAACCCTGGTAAAAGAAAACCACGAGGTACAGGTGGTACATTCTAGGGGTGAAGACTGTCTGGGAAGTACTGCATTTGAGCAACGTGGAATGGGCTCAGATCTAAGTGAAAAAAGCTGGACAAGAAAAGCCACATACTCTACAATTCCATTTCTGTAAAATGTCCAGAATAGGCAGATCCGTACAGAAGGTATGACTGGTAGAAACTAGGCTAGCAGTGGCCAGGGGCTGGAGGGAGGGAAAGAGGGAATGCCGCTAATGGATATGGGGTTTCTTTGGGGTGATGAAAATGTTCTGGAACTAGACAGTGGTGATGGTTGCAAGACTTTATGAATATACTAAAAAAACGCGGAATTGACTTTAAAATTATCTTGTATGTAACTAATATCCTAATTAAAACGTTAAAAGAAATAGAGTTGTCAGTGGACTCATGGAGAAGGTGGGATTCAAGGCAAGACCTGAGGAGGGAGTGAGCCCTGGGGTCCTCTGGGAGAGCGCAGGTCAGGCAAGGGGACAGTGATGCAAAGGCCCTGAGGGAGACTGGGTGGCTGTGCACACAGGAAGAGGAAGGAGTTAACAGAAGCCATATCCTGTGGGCAGAGTGGGCCACAGTGTAGACTTTATCTTTTCCAGTGAGTGGCACAGGGAACCACAGAAGGTGCTGAGCAAAGGAGGATGAAATTTGATTTAGGCTCTCACAGGCTCCCCCTGGCTGCCATGGAGAGAGTGGACATCTTTTTTGGGCCCTGGCCTGAACCTCTGAACTTCTCTGCAGGGTTGCGGAGTGTCTGAAGCCAACGGGTGTCACATGTCCCAACCCTCAACACCCACATCCCCGCCTCCACAGCCAGATGTCCAGCCAGAAACCCAGGAGATGAACTTGTCTCCATCCCCAGCCCTACCCAGCCTGGTTAAGGGGCCAGTCACTTAGCAAACCCTACTGTCTGTCTCCTCCTTATCCCCTGACCCTAGTGGAGGAGCCTGCTGCCTCTTCCTCCATATTCAGCCTCCACGAAGGCCTCTTCACTGAGGTTGCCAAGTGGAATCGAAGGATGAAAAAGAAAGCCCACAGGGTAAATATTTCCAGCATTCAATTCAATGTGGCTGCCTTTTGGTACTATGGGCTTTCTTTCTTTCTTTCTTCTTTCTTTTTCTTTCCTCTTTCTCATTCTTTCTTCTTTCCTTCCTTCTCTTTTTCTTTTCTTTCTTTTCTTTTTTTCTTTCTTTCCATGGCAGGGGGGCAGGGTCTCACTTTGTTGCCCAGGCTAGAGTGCAGTGGCATCATCATAGTTCACTGCAACCTCAAATTCCTGGGCTCAAGCGATCCTCCTGCTTCAGCCTCCCAAGTAGCTAGGACTACAGGCACGAACCACCACGCCTGGCAAATTTTTCTATTTTTTGTTTGTAGAGACAGGGTCTTAATTATGTTGCCCAGGCTGGTATCAAATTCCTGAACTCAAGTGATCTTCCAGCTTCAGGCTCCCAAAGTGTGGGATTACAGGCATAATACTTTATGAACCTGTATACCTTTCTTGCATTTTCCCAGTAAGTAGGTGTTATTTTTGGAAAAAGATATAAAATTGGAAGGCATCATGTTTTTGCTGTCACAACAGTTCAAACAACTCCCCTAACAGCTGGACCAGATTATCTTTTCCTGAGATTATCTTTTCCACCACAATACCATTTTATTACGCTCAAGACTGTATAGTTCAGCTCTATACCAACTAAAACTTCTGCTGGTGGCTCCAACAACTGGAGATGGCAGGGTGCTTCGAGACAGCCAAAAGGAATGGTGAAAAAGCCGCCCCAGCCTGACTTTTTGTAAAGAAGGACATTGAAAGGAACATTGCCCAAAAGTCGCAAAAGGCTCCAGGTAGCAAGAAGCTCCCAGGAGAGAAAATGTTTTTTCTTAAGTCCAGGGCTCAGATGGCAAAGGAGGAGGCTGGAGGCCCCTGCCTCCAAATATCCCCACAGGAGCCCGGCGAAAAATTGACAGGGGAGATTCAATTGGTACCAACCTGCGTGGACAGAAGTGGTCTGGTAGGGGCCCCCTTCCCCCCACTCCTCTTGCCCAACCCCGCCCCAGCCCCGGTGGCGCCCAGCCAGACAGGGAGCAGTGGGGCAGCGGTAGGCAAGCTGAACGTGAATGGCACTCAGTTACATTTAAATGGCAGGATCCTGGGGCTGTGTTGCCTCAAGGGTTTAAAACGGCTTTCCTGCTCTGTTTGATAGAAGCTTAGCAGGGGACTTGTGGAACCTGCAATCTGACAGATTTGTAAACTTGTGTTACCTTTTCTTGGGTTCCTAGGAATGGCATCTGGATTCCAGACGTCGGACTGATAACAGGTAAAGCCTTTGTCCGCAGAAAAACAAGGAATGGGCCTTAGAGTCTTGGTACAGTCCTAGTACACAGATAGTTGCTGAGAGGGATCCCACAGCCAGTGGCCTGTCAAAGCCATTGAACAATGCTGTGAGAGGAGGCCTTTTGCCCCCGGGCAGTAACAGCTACTTTTGAGTTGTCTATTCCCAATCCTGACACCCTTTTGCCAGACAAAGAGATTGAGCATTTACAACAAGACTGTTTAGAGGTTCTGGAGGCTGATGGATCTGTCAGATCAGCCAATGCCAAAGCCAGATTGGGATCTTTTTCACTGACTGGAGCAGCTTTTTGGATGAGGGGCTAGATATGTGGTGATCACAGCAGTGGCACTGCCACCAAGGACTTCAGCCCAGAAAGCTGAATTGCAGTTATTGGGAGGAAAAAGACAAACATTTATACAGACTCTAAATACGCTTTTATTTATTTTTTCTTAATATTTATAAAAGCCTACAGCACCCGGTATTCCCAGACAATTTCCCATCTAGGTACTAACCAGGCCCGACCCTGCTTAGCTTCTGAGATCAGATGAGATTGGGCATGTTCAGGGTGGTATGGCCATAGACTAAATATGCTTTTGTGATTGTGCATGTTCATAGTGCCTCTTGAAAGAAAAGGCATCTCCTCATTGCAGGAAATAAGAATATTAAGTATGCCACTGAAATAATGGCCTCGATACAGGCCATGGCTGAGCCCAAGCAGGTGGCTAGCATGGCAAAAGTCCACTGGCAGAGCTGCTAAGGAGGCCACTGGAGGTGATCTGTTTCTTGGGGCCTTGATACCCCGGCTAGATTTAGACCCCCTTAAGAACTAAAGACCAGGGCTCTGACATTTGGGGTGACACAGCTAAATGGAGACAGAGTTCTCATAGACTCATCTGCTCCCCAAAGCTTTCGTTTGGTCTCTTATGAGGTACCTGCATGAATACACCATTGGGAGCGTGATGCCTTGATGGATTTGGTGGGACATCATTTGAGAGGACCCCGTTTACAACTAACTCTTTATGTGCTTGGGGTGGTCTAAGGACAGAAAGGTGACCTGCTACACAGGGAGCCCAACATCTGGGGGGTCCAACCTTTTAATGATTGGCAGTTTCACTTGGATACCTGGGCTTGTATTGGTAGATACATTTACAGGCTGGGTAGAGGCTTGTCCCACCCAGAGGAGAGAAAGGAGCATCTGAGGTTACCAGAATCCTTCCAGAGGGACTCACTCCAAGATGGGCTCCTACCAGGAGCAGACGGGGCCTTCACTGAGTTCCTGCACGTGTACAGAAACAGACCTCGGAGGACAATGGGACGATGGGCATCAAGAGTCCAGGGACAGAGGCCAAGCAAACGAAGAATAACACGGTGATGGAGGCTGTGGACAGACAGCTACAGAGACAACTCGACAGCTCAAGGTATCACCATGTTTGGCTACTCCACAACAGTGCCCACCGGGGGAATCTTGGCTTCCTGCCATGTACACCTGGATCTGCCACACGATGTCCTGTGGTCACCCATAAACTGCTTTGAGTGGACCCCCAGTGCAAACCTGATGAACTGTTTCTCCAAAAAGCTGGACACGGTGGACTCAATGATCCCTTAGGTCATCGGAATGTTCATAGGCTCCTTTCCTCTATACAGAGCGATAATGGACCCTTCTTTGTAGCAGAGGTAACCCAGCAGGTAAGGAAAGCTCCATATCTAGAATGGAAATCACATGGAATCCACCGGAAGTGGGATAAGGTATTGCTGCTTACCCTCCTCTGGATAAGGGTAGCCCTTTAGAAGCAGGCTTAAGTTAAGCCCTGAAAAATAGTTTATGAGAGACCCTTCCTAACACTCCGAGGTAAGTATGGTAATATAACCACGAGTAAAAGAAAATAGAATAAAACAGTATGTCAGATGAGTGGGTCAGGTGCTAACCACCATACATGAGTTTGCTTCTTTCAGGTCTAGTTGGGGCCAGAGAAGTGAAAGGGACCCTATGAAGTGCATTTAACAACTCACGCCTTGTTGAAATTGTCAGAAGTGAAACCTTGGGTCCCCAGCCAGTGTGAAAAATACAGTGCCAGCAGCCTGTGGGGCAGACTCCGGATCTCATCCCAACATCCTGTGGACCTGGGGAAGGTGGACCACCCTGGGCATGGCAGCGGGGCAGGGGTGTGTGCATGAGTTTTGGTTGTGCCATATTCCCCACGCAACAACTGATGGGGCTGTGCCCAGGACCTCCCACCTGCCCTTTGCTGCACGGTGGGTCATTCTTCTCAGGTCTATAAAGATGTCCGTTATCAAATGACTATGGTGGCCATGCCACAGCCTGCAAGCTGGCCTTACCTGATTGCATTCTCATTTTCACATTGAAGGGGAAAACTGAGGTTCGGTGGGGCCTGTCAGCTTGTGAGGAAAAAGAAACAAGGTGGGGGATCCCACTCTGGACCCAGGCTGAGTGTGAGGATGGCTGCCCTGCTGACCTGTCTTCTGTCGGCCCCCATGCTCCCTGCTTCCCAACAACCAGCCCAGCCCCCACCCAGGACCAGGGAGAGGCCCTCTTAGCCCTTCTCCCAACCCCATAGACCCCAGTGCACAGGCTGGAAGGCAGGGGTGGCAGGGGCTGGCTATGCCTCCACTGGAGGCTGAGGTTTGACTCCTGGCCCAGGCCAGCCAAGGGTGTGTGTCCTTTCATGGACTGTGACTGACCACAGTCCGAGGGGCCTACTGTGGGGAGACCTCAGCAGTCTCCGGACAGAAATCCCCCTGGAATTGGGTCTGGAGCCTTTAGTCAGTGAGTGAAGAAACAACAGCTGCTGGGCATCTGTTGTGTGCATGCCTGGGGGGCTGGGAGTGTGGTAGGCCCAGCCCACCAACTGTGACAGACAAGGACCACCTGGGACTGGGTCAAGTAGCTGGGCCCTTTGGAGTCTGGTTGGGGGACACTCCATTGGAGGTTGAGGTGGGCACCAAGGGCCAGGCAGTCACACGTGATCCTGGAGTCTGGCTCTGTGCATGCTGGTGGCATGGGTGTGCAGTCACCACCTCTGGGCTTTTGCCCACCAGGGCCGATTCCACATACCAGTTTGGCTCATGGGCCTACATCTAAGAGGCAAGGGATAAGCAGGGAAATGAGGGTAGGTCAAGGGCTGCACACACTCTCCACAC
The DNA here is from genome assembly GCA_004363605.1 of Indri indri. Taxonomy (NCBI): domain Eukaryota; kingdom Metazoa; phylum Chordata; class Mammalia; order Primates; family Indriidae; genus Indri; species Indri indri. The sequence goes on from RJWJ010015710.1 coordinate 10,631, forward strand.
TGGCTGCCAGGGTCACCAGGTGGAGCCGCAGAGCGAGCAGGGGCCCCCGCCACTATGCCTACCCCACGCACCATTCCAGAGCCCTCTCAGAGGGTTCTCGGGTTGGCCCCTAGCCAGGGGTGACCTGTTCACAGAGGCCCTTCTCAGAGCAGGAGGAGGGGATTGCGTGCTGGGGGAAATTAACCTCCTTCAAGTCCTGGCTTTGTCTTTCATCCCTCCCTTCAGCCTTTGGCCACAGCGTACGTTTCTGGTCCTTGGAGAGGTCAGTCCTGTTTGATTTGGAGCAGGGAGAGAGAGAGAGAGACACACACACACACACACACACACACACACACGAAGCCTCATGTGTGGCAAAATGCTGTTTATTTTGGGCATCCGGGTGCAGATAGGTGGAGGCAAAAAAGCATCCACAAGCGAAAAGGGGAAAGCCTTGGGTTTTATAGAGGGTTTCTCAAGGGGAGTGAGTACCTGGGCCAGAACAGCTGCTGCAATAAAAATTTTTTTTCAGACGACCAATTTCTGGGGTCCCTGGGTCAGTCTCATCCTGTAGAGATAAGGGAGGGAGGTAGTTCTGTCCTTACCAGGGGGGACAGGAATGCTGGCTGCAGCTGTCCGTTAGGTTTACAACCTCCAGGGACTCTCCAGGCCCCTGCGGCTATTGATTCACAAACCTCGGTTTTCCATTAACCGCATTCGGTCCCAAAAATGCTTTTCGAGTTCCTACCCGGAACAAACCTAACAGGTCCGGCTCAAAGGGGCACCCCTGGGAGCCAAGTGTGGACACGAGGGTTCCCGTAATGGGCACCCCGAGGTCAGAGGGCTGCAAACGCCTCGCGGGCCCCCCCCATCAAGAACTCGGATAAGCGCCCGGAGGGGTCCCCAACCTGAAGGCCCCGCCCTCCCGAGACACCGCGCGACCTCTAACCCCCACTGCGCCCCCTACCCCAAGATGGGTCACACCTCTCCCGGCTGGGGATCTGGCTCCCACCGCCACCACCCCCGGCCTCTCATTCAGGCGTCCTCCTCTCCCTCTCTGGACGCTATGACTGGAGAGTAGGCGAGGGTCCAGCGCGGAGTGACTGGAGGATTCCAGCGGGAAAACTGACCCTCCTGAGGCTCCCGGTACGCAGCACCCAGAGCGCTCTAGCGCTGGGGAGGGTCCCGCGCATGCGCCCGGCGAACCGGGGCCCACAGATGGCGGTGGTGACCACCAGAGGCTATTCTGCCAACCCAGGCCCTCAGCGTACGCGTGCCTGTAAGGCGACCGTAACCGCGACGAGAAACCAGAGGGTGCCGAAGTGGCTACCTCCGGTCGAAACCCGCAGCTGCTAGGGAGCGAGCGGCCAAACAAGCGAGCGCCGACTGGACTTTTGCCCTTATTAGACATGGAGGCCTTGGCCTCACGGAGATCTCTGCGCTTGTGCAAGCGCCCTTCAGACCCGGCAAGCATTGAATGTCGGACATCCGCCCGCGTGCTTGTGGGGCCTCCTGCGAGTGCGCATGCGCTCATGCTATACACGTTGTAGCTAGCTAAATGTTTGCCTTTACATCCTTGCTCCGGATTGGTCGTAGGCTCATGGTGACCTGTTTTGCACACGCTGCTGCCGTTAACCCGGAAGTTTTCGCTCCAGTGAAAAGCATCCGACGGCGGCGTGCGGCCTCTTCCTGTCTGTGCCAGGGCGGCGCGTGGTCTGTCCCGAGCGGTAGAGACGCTCCGGGTGTGCCCTCAGGTGAGGCAGCCGCGGGGTCTGGGGTCCGAGGGACCGCCCAGGGTCTTCCGGGGAGCCGTGGGCAGGCCCCAAGGCCCAGGTCCTACCTCATTGCGCCTTTCCTGTACTTTTCTCTGGGAAAGGTACAGAGGAAGCGGGCGCGGGCGAACTTTCCCAAGGCTTCCTGCCGGTACTCCGCCTTCTCTGCAGCTTTGCCGTGCAGCGGGCCTGGAGGATGCTGGTTTGGTGTGAACTCCGCAGTTTTACACTGTGACAGGAAGTTTTCATTTGTTAGCTACGTGATACATTTTTTTTTTCTTTGTACACGTGGCCCCCTTAGTACCAGCCTTTAGAGCTTCGTTAGTGTCCGCCGAGAATAGGAACTTGTGTGTTAATTGTGCCACAGAATTGTTAGGTAGGACCTTGATGCCAGATAATGTCCCCACTATACGAATAAGGAAACTAAGTCCAAAGCACTTTGTTGATTCTCCCAGAGTTAAAGAGTTTATAGATGGCATGGCTGGAATTTGAATCCCAGGGGATGCAACGTTAGGGCGTTTGGTGTCTGCTGAGCCATTTAACCTTCGTGCAGCAGCTGTTGACCGGGTAACTGAGGTGTTGGGCCCGTGGGTCCTGGTTGAAAGACAGATGCCTTTGCTGATAGCTGAGTGGCCTTTTTTCCTAGAGCTTAAAGCGATGTTCACAGCCCTCCTTGCTCCCTCATAACTTCCCAGTTCACCACAGGATAGGGGCCAGCCTCAGAGTCGGACATGGCGTGCCTATGCCTGAGGCGGCCGGGCTCTGACAGTTTTTTCCTGCTCTCGTGTTGTGCCCAGGATGACCGAGTGGGAGACGGCTGCACCAGCGGTGGCAGAAACCCCCGACATCAAGCTCTTTGGGAAGTGGAGCACTGACGATGTACAGATCAATGACATTTCCCTACAGGTAAGGGGGACATGGTTAGTCTTCTTGGCAGAGGACTGGGAACAGATGTGGATTTTTCCAGGAGGGGACACTTCAAACTTCTTGATTTCCTTCTAAGTCAACAGTTGAAGCCATGACAGGTAAGGAAGGGATCCCTGGACCACACCTGCCACAGCCAGTCTTTCACATCCTGCCCGAAGGTTGCTACAACTTTAGTCATGAGATGGTTTATTGCCCAGAGGGAGCATCACATTCCACATCCTGCTGTTTTTTGTTGTTTTTGTAGCAAAATACACATAAAACTCACTTTGTTTTTATTCTTTTTCTTTTGAGAAAGGGTTTCTGTTGGCAGGCTACAGTGCAGTGGCATCATCATAGCTCACAGCAACCTCAAACTCCTGGGCTCAAGCGGTCCTCCTGCCTCGGCCTCCCGAGTAGCTGGGACAATAGGCTAACGCCACCACGCCTGGCTAATTTTTTTTGCTCTCACTCAGGCTGTTCTTGAATTCCTGACCTCAAGCGATCCTCCTGCCTTGGCCTCCCAGAGTGCTAGGATGAATGTCTTTTAGATCTTAGCTTTTCCTTCATGGGTTGGTTTTGCGAGGTCCACAGGCTTTTTTATTAAAGGGCCAGATAGTAAATGTTTTGGGCTTGGTGAGACATTGGATCTCTGTTATTTATTTTTACGGATCTTCTCTATTTTTTGAACAACCCTTTAAAAATAAATGAACTGTTTACTATCTCTTGGTCTGTTAAACAAATGTTCATTAAGTGCCTGCTCTGTTAGGGTTTGGGTAAGTAAAAGTGTAGCATGGGAGTTAACTCTATCGGAAACACCCGTGCTCCGCTGTGGGGCCAAGCTCTTGCTAGGTCATCTGGTGTTTGCAGTTGTGTGCTGCATGGTGAAGCCCTGCCTGAACACCCTTCTGCTTGCCTGTTTATGCAGGTGCTTCTCTTCAGGGTAGACACCGGGCTTCACTGTCAGTCTCCTGTGTTCCTTTCCTGTCACTCTTTGTGGAAACACATAGTTTATGTGTTCTCACATGCAAGTGATAGAATGGCCTTGGGTCTGTTTTTGTAATGGACTTATCAGTAGCAGTCCCCTTCAAATATACACAACTCCGCTGATTCCATCTCTGCTTTATGTATGCAAGATTAATATTTTGGGATTTTTGTAGGCTGCTTTCTGGGGATATGTGTGTAGGAATGCTTGTTAAATGATTTTTGTTCCTTTTAAAACTGATTGTCACTTTGGGATGGTTGTTCCCTCCCTCTGGGGGTCACTGTACAATGTCTGGATACATTTTTAGCTGTTGAAACTGAGGGGGGTGCTACTGGCTTGCTGGACGCTGCTAAATATCCTACAGTGCATGGGATCCGCCCTCCACAACAGAATTATCTGGTTTTAGCTGCCCATAGTGCAGAGTCTGAGGAACACTGCTTTAGAAAACTGAAATCATGGACTCTAACCTTAGATTCCCACGCTCTCTCTACCTCTCTTTTTAGTAACTTGGTAAAGTCGCTTGTTTAGGTTTTATTTTTTCATGGTAGGTGGGGCTTACATTCAGGTCTCCTGGGGAAGCAGACCGGAGTTGGAAGTGGCTGGGGCTACCCTTCATGGGCGCTAGGTCCCTCTGGTCCCTGACCAGGGCCCAACCTGCTCCTGACCATTGTCCCTTTATCCCCCTTCCCTGCTGCCAAGGATTACATTGCAGTGAAGGAGAAGTATGCCAAGTACCTGCCTCACAGTGCCGGGCGGTATGCTGCCAAGCGCTTCCGCAAAGCGCAGTGCCCCATCGTGGAACGCCTCACTAACTCCATGATGATGCACGGCCGCAACAACGGCAAGAAGCTGATGACTGTGCGCATCGTCAAGCATGCCTTTGAGATCATCCACCTGCTCACAGGCGAGGTAGGGCCTTGCGGCCAATGGGGCAGGCTGTGCCTTTAGTGCGTCCCAAAGCCCCATGGTGCATATGCCAGGCTCATCCCCTGTGTGGTGCAGCTGCCCTTGTTTTGGGGGTGAGGAGAATGGGAGAGGGATTGTGGGGCCCAAATGTCAGGCTCATTGCCCTCTTCTCTGCTAGAATCCTCTGCAGGTCCTGGTCAACGCCATCATCAATAGTGGACCCCGGGAGGACTCAACTCGCATTGGGCGAGCTGGGACGGTGCGACGGCAGGCTGTGGACGTGTCCCCACTGCGGCGTGTGAATCAGGTGGGCCTGTGGCTTATGCACATGGCACAGTGGAAACAGCCACCAGGATTGGGTGGGGTCCTGCCTGGGGCAGAAAGGCTTGTTGCTGTCTGCGTGTTTTACCAGGAGCATCACTTCCTCCAGGAAGCCTTCCTGGGTTCCCACCCTTTCCAGGACAGATCCAGGCTCTGTCCTAGGCTACATTTGGCTGAGGTCTAGTTTCCTTTGGGTGTATATTTTTACACTGTGTACATTTGCGCGTGTGCTTTTTTTCCTTGGGCCATTTGAGAATTAGTTGCAGGCATTCTGGCAATTTCCCTCGAACACAGTGAACTTTTAAGAGCTATAGAATATTGAATTAGTCATTGTTCCATTTACACATCTGTACTCAGCATGCCCTTTATAGCTGTTGCTGGTCAATCTAGAGTCCAGGTCAAGAGTATATATTGCACCCCACCCCCATTTTTTTTAAAATTTGAGACAGAGCCTTGCTATGTCTCCTGGGCTGGAATGCAGTGGCATCATCTTAGCTCACTACAACCTCAGACTCCTGGGCTCAAGCGATCCTCCTGCCTCAGCCTTCCAGGTAGCTAGGACTACAGGCGTGCACCACCACACATGGCTAATTTTTTTATTTTTTTGTAGAGAAAAGGTCTCGCTGTGTTGCCCAGGCTAGTCTTGAACTCCTGGCCTGAAGCGATCTTCCAGCCTTGGCCTCCCAAAGTGTGAGGATTACAGGCATGAGCCACCATGCCTGGCCCCATATATTGCATTTTGCTGTCACAACCAGGCTCAAGTTTGTCATTGGGGACCCAATGCAGCCTGTGTGTGTGTCTTACATCTTGTCTCAATGGGCCAATGGGAGGGAGCTTGCCAGCCAACACTTCTGTTCAGGGTGGGCCGGGGTACTGGAGGGCCAATCTGGCGGTGGCCTCAGCCTGACCCTGCCCTGCCTAGGCCATCTGGCTGCTGTGCACGGGTGCCCGTGAGGCTGCCTTCCGGAATATCAAGACCATCGCCGAGTGCTTGGCAGATGAGCTTATCAACGCTGCTAAGGTGGGTGGGGACGCGGGGGGTGGGCATTTGGTGGGGGTTCTCCAAGATTGAGAGCTAACCATCTGCCTCCTTGCAGGGCTCCTCCAACTCCTACGCCATTAAGAAGAAGGATGAGCTCGAGCGTGTGGCCAAGTCTAACCGTTGATTTCTCGGCTGCTGCCCAATAAACCTGTCTGCCGTTGGGGGCGGCCCTGCCCACCTGTGCTGTTGTCTGTGTGGTGGGGGGCAGGATAGCCCTGGTGGCCTTTGGAGCTGCTCATGTTTGGGCATGTCCATTGGCCTATGGGGCCCTGGAAGCACCACTGACTCAGAACCATGGCACCTGAGGACTAGCAGGTGGGGCACAGTGCAGGCAAGGCCTCCCGGAGTGTCCCGGCAGGCACTGGAGATGAGAGACACGGTTGACAGTGACCTCTGGGGACCTGGCACATTACTCTCGTCTGGGAGGGGCTTGTGTGTGGGTGAGGTCTGGGTGGCAGCAGAGCATACTGAGAGGCACGTTGGCCTGAAAGCAGCCCCACGGAGAAACAAAGCTGTGGTGTCTGGGCCACAACCATCCCCAGCCCCTTGTCCGTTGGCTGGTCAGTCCAGCTGTCCGCTCCCTGGCCTCTAGAAGCCCCACCCTCTCCGTGTGTGGACTGGCTTTTCTCTGGCTGGGTTGTCTCTCCAGCCACACTGGTTGTGGTTGCGGCCCTGCCCTGTACACCTGTCACCCTGAACATGACAGGTTCCCCCTCTCTGCTAGTGGCCCATGCAGAGTTGCCAGGCCGGTGGGGACAGGTTGGGACCCACCCAGGGCCGCGAGTGGTGACTCCATACTGGATATTCATCAGATTTGGAAAGGGTGGGCTGTTCTGTGCCCTCCCTCCTTGTGCCATCATCACCTTCCCACCACCCCCGACATCCGGCCAAGGTCAGGTTTGGTGCTTATCCTGGCAGGACTGCCCAGGGGGTGGGGCAGGCAGTCAGACGGGTCCGGCGGGTACGTGGGAACCTGGGACTTGGAAGGGCGGCCCCCAGGTTAGGCGCCCTCCCCCAGGGAGGGGCACTGAGCTACCCAGCCACTGGTGGGCCAGAGACGGCCAGAACGGGAAGGTACTCTCCACTGGCCGGAGGGAGGCGGCATCCACAGGTAGGAAGAGTCCTGTGGGCGGCCAGGTTCTCATTCTGGGGAACCCTTGGTCCTGGTCCTGGGCTTCTAGGACCTCTGCCCTGGGTTCTGTGTGCCCTGCTCTGCTTCCTGTCCGCTCCTCTCCCGGTTGGATCCTCCCTGGAGTTTCCATTTCCATCCCCGTCCTTTCTGGAGCCACTCAGGTCTTCCTCATATCCACATTCAGCCCCAATCTATGACCCCTGTTTGTTTCTAGGGCATCCCCTAAGTTTCCAGTTCAAGATCTATGGTCTCCCATCTCTGCTCCTGCTTGGCGCTATCTACCCGTTCTGTGGGGACTCCGCTCTGTGCCGGGTGAACCTCCTCAAAGTCCATCCCGGAGTCACCACGGATCTCAGACCCTGTCCACGCTTCCGCACCGCCTCCCCTGCCTGACTGCCTCTCGCCGCAGGTCCGGTCTGGATGCCCTGCCCTCGGCCCCCCTGGCTCCGCCGCCCCCGAACTCTCCAGGGCTCGGGCCCCAGCTCCCCAGGCTCGCTCTCCGCGCCCCGCTCCCCGGCCGGAGGGGAAGATGAGGAGGAGGAGGAGGCGGACGGCAGCCCGGGCTCGGGCCCCATCCTGACCCCCGCCTCCCCGGTGGAGTGCCTCATCTGCGTGTCGCCCTTCGACGGCGTGTTCAAGCTGCCCAAGCGCCTGGACTGCGGCCACGTCTTCTGCCTCGAGTGCTTGGCCCGCCTGTCGCTGGCCACTGCTGGCGGCGGCGACGCGGTGGCCTGCCCGGTGTGCCGCGCGCCCACGCGCCTGGCCCCGCGCCGCGGGCTGCCCGCGCTGCCCACGCAGCCCGGCCTGCTGCCCCGCGACGCGCGCGCGCCGCTGCCGCGCCAGGGATCGGTGCGCTTCGACCGGCGCCGCGGCCTGCTGTACCTGCGCGCGCCGCCCGCGCCCGGGCCCCGCAAGGCGCGCGCCGCGCCGCCCCCGCCGCCGCCGCTGCGCCTGGGCCGCCCGCTGTCGCGCCGCCCGAGGCTGGACAGCCCGGCCTGGGCCTTCAACGCGGCCGTGGCGCTGGCCGTGCTGGTGGCCGCGGGCCTCGTGGTCTCCGGCGTCTACATCTTCTTCCTCATCCCGCACGCCGCCTCCTCCGGCCCCGCGCGGCCCCAGCTCGTGGCGCTCGCCCCGGCGCCCGGCTACTCCTGGCTCCCCCCGCGGCCCACGCCGGAGGCGCCCTGGGCCCCGGTCTGGACGCCGCAGCCCTCGGGCGCTGACCTGGACGCTGCCCCGACGGCTGCTGCCCAAGACGCGCTGGAGCCGGAGTCGCGCCCCGGGGACCCGGCGGAGGCCGAGGGGACGCTGGACCGGCCGTCGGACCGCACGTGGGGGACAGAAGCAGGCCCCCGCTGGGCCCCGCGGGTTCGGGGCAGGAGGAGGGTGTCGGGGCCACAATAAATGCGTCAGCGTTGCGGATCCTGTCTCCTGCCTGGACCTCGGTGTCCCCCTGAGGGGCCTTGGCAGGGTGGACAGCAAGCGCTCATTTCTCCAAACTAGGGCCTGGCGGGGAGCCCCTGGCATTGTCACCCTGGGGCAGGGACCCTCTCAAGGAGCAACCACCGCTATCATCCCAGAGGGATCCTCTGGGAACACCCAGATCCCCCTTCAGGTCCAGGAGGTCACCTCTGATCCCGATTCTCATGGCCGTCCAGCCAGTGTCCTGAACGTGATGTCTGCGAGGGTCCTGCCGGGGGATGCTCTGGATCCGTCTCCGTGGGATCTGGTTGGAAACATCCCTGATCCCCAGCCCTGGGGAGTGCAGGTGGAGACCTTCCGGCGACCCACGCTCACGCAGACGCCCGCCAGGGTCCCCCAGCCCTGAACCTGGAGCCCCAGTCACTGCGCTGCAGAGTCCTGGGGGAGCACCCTCCCCCACACCAGGTCCCAAAGTCCTGGACTGCCCATCCTCTGAGCTTGCCAGCTGCGGGCCTCCCGTTTTTGGAGCGCCACGCTGCTGCTGCTCTTTCCCCTGTCATGCTGCTCCCCACTGGCCCATTGCAGGGGACAACCCCGCCCTCACCTCAGTCTGTGGACTTAGTTCTTTCACTCTGCTGTCCAGGCTGGGCTGGATCCAGCTGTCTACATGCTGATCCTGGATGTACAGTTGCCACCCTGCACACCTTGCTGGGGCGGGTGCTTGGCTGGAAGAGGCAGGGATGGCCTGGCCAGGGCTGGGGAGGGCCTTGACTCCGAAAAACCAGCTCCCAACCCCATCCTAAGTCCCAAACTGCTTTGGGAGCCTCGCCTTCCCCCCGGATCATGGCTTCTCAGGTCCTCCCAATATGCTGTGGTAGTCATGGCTCAGAGAGGACAAGGTCACCCCTGGGTCAGAGGCACACAGAGTGGTGGGGCGTCCTGGATCTCCCTAGCTGGCTTCAAGGGTTCTGGCCCTTCTCCCTGCCTGCGGGAGCCCCCATCACCCCATATGATTTCTTGAGGCTAGTTACTGCTCTTCCTCCTCCGGGACTCCATCTCCTCTGCTCAGCCTCCCTCTGTGCCCCAGCCAAAGCCTGGGCCTTCCCAGAGGACAGCAGCCTCCAGGGAAGGTGGCTCATGGGTTCCTGTCTTCCTCTCAGAAGCCTTCCTGGGTTAGTCACAGGGGGCTAGAGGGCAGGTGCCCTCTGTGCAGACTGAACACAGGGCTTCTGTCTCCTCTCAGGCCCTGGAGCTCCCATCCTGCCTCACCTAGGCCAGGGATGGGGTGCTGTGTGTTGTGGATGGGCACCCAGCATTGTCCAGAGAGAAATGTGACATCTGTGCAGCTGGGTGCGCCTGTTTGATTTGTTTACATGAGTGTCCTCAGCACCAGCATACAGTGGATGCCAAATAGTTACTCGGGAGTGATAGCATTACAGGTGACTGAGAGGCAGCCTGGGAATGCACCCTGGGCCCAGGCATGTCTGTGGAGCTAGTTCTGGTGTGAGCTGCTGCTTCCAGGTGGAACACCGGAGGAGGAACACTGGGGAGACCAAGGGTGTGTCTTCTCAGACCAGTTCTTGGCCCAACCCAGGTGCCGATGTTACCCACAGGGGCTGGGACCAGTGCACTGGGTCATGGGGCAGCCACAGCCCAGCCTCACAGTGAGGGAACCTGGCAGGGCGGGAGCAGAGTTGGTGCTCTATTAGTTTTCTCTGGCTGCTGTAACAAATTACCCACAACTCAATCCCTTAGAACATGCACTTTTATTGTATTACAGTCCTGCAGTGCAGATATCCAAGATCAGTTTCGCTGGGCTAAAGTTGAGGTGCCCACAGGGCTAGTTCTTTCTGGGGGCTCTAAGAGAGAATCCATTCCTTAACTTTTCCAACTTCTAGAGCAGCATTCCTTGTTCCTGACTCCTTCAAAGCCAGCAGTGCAGCATCTTCAAATCTCTCTCTCACCCTCCTGCTGGTGCTCTTTCACTTATAAGGACACTATGAGGACATTCGGCCCACCCAAATAACCTAAGATAATCTTGCATCTCAAGAACCTTAATTTAATCACATCTGCAAAGTCCATTTTGCCATATAAGGTAACAGATCTGTGGGCTCTGAAAAATAACAGCTTTATTGAAATATAATTGACATAGCATAATCACCCATTTAGATGGTACGACTCATTGGTTGTTAGCATATTCACACAGCTGTGCAACCATTACCACTATCTAGGTCCAGACCATGGTGAAAAAGAAACTTCATACTTCTAGCAGCCAGGTCCCATTCCTCCCTCGTATTGGCCCCTGGCAGCCATGCATCTATTTTCTGTTTCTATTCTGGACTTTTCATATCGACAGAATCGAATGGTGTCAGACATCCATATTTAAAGAGGAAGTAGTGTTTAGATTATTCTTCCTAGCTGATGGAGTCCACTCACCCATGGGTGTGGTGTCTGGAGCTGGAGAGATGTCAGTGCAAGTCCTGGTCCTTGTTCTTAGCCCCTCTGAAATTCAGTGTCCACTCGGGAAGAGGGGTTGGGGGATACACTTGGCCTTGGGCCTGTTGGGCTTGGCCTGTGCTCCCTGCTGTTGGTGCTGGTGGGCTGTGAGAGAGATGCAGGTTTCTGCTGGACTTTGAGGAGTTGCTTGAGAGGCAAGACACAGGCTTATCCCTGACTGGACTTCTTATGGACTCAGGATCTGTCCAGGTGCCCTGTGGGCCTACTCAGTCTCTGTCCCATGCTGACATTTCATTGCATTCTTCATGATTTATCCCAACAAGCACCTGTACATGTGCCAGGCTCTGGGCTGGGTACTGAGGTTGCAGCAGTGAAAAAGAAGGTCGCTGCCATTTTTCATGTTCTGTGGCAGAGATGGAAAATAAACAGCCAAACGGGGCATTAATAGGGTTCTTTAAGTCAGGGCTAAGTGTCCTGCAGAAGACAAAGCAAAATTATGTGACAGATTCACGGGGACCCAACTTAGATGGTGGAGTCAGTGAGTAGGAACACAGATGCTGGAGAGATAGGAGGGAAGAGCCTGCCAGGCTGAGGAAATGGCAGGTGCCAAGGCCCTGAGACAGGGACAGGCTTGTCCTATGAAAGCCACAGTAAGGAGCAGAGGGTGGTTGGAGGAGAGGTGGCCAAGAGGGTACCCAGCATTGTCCAGAAAGAAATGTAACTTCTGTGCTGCTAGAGGCTCCTGTTTGATTTGTTTACATGTGTGTCCTCAGCACCCAGCATACAGTGGGTGCCAAAAAGTTACTGGGGAGTGACAGATAGGCAAGTAGGAGAATTGCTGCTGCTAAAGAGCAGACGTCCCAGATCTCTCAACTTAGTGAAATGTGGGTTTTTTCTCTTTCTTTTTCTTTTTTAAAGTATTAAGTAGGAAGCCAGTTTAGGAACTTTCTGAACTTCATGTTCTTTTCTTCTTTTAGACAGGATCTCGTTCTCTTACCCTGGGTAGAGTGCAGTGGAGTCATCGTAGCTCACCGCAACCTCACATTCCTGGGCTGTAGCGATCCTCCTGCCTCAGCCTCCTGAGTAGCTGGGACTACAGATGCTAACCACCATGCCCCGCTAATTTTTTGTTTCTATTTTTAGTTGCCCGGCTAATTTTTTTCTATTTTTTTTTTTTTTTTTTAGTAGAGACGGGGGTCTCCCTCTTGCTCAGGCTGGTCTTGAACTCCTGACCTCAAGCGATCCTCCAGTCTCAGCTTCCCAGAGTGCTAGGACTACAGGCGTGAGCTACCGCATCCTGCCGACCCTATCACTTTAAACCCTACGCAACCTGACCTGTATTCCACACCCTACTATAAAAGCCCTTGTCCTTAGCTGGGGAGACAAATTTGAGACTATTTCTCCCGACAGACGTCTTCTGTATTAAAATTCCTTTCTTCCTTGGCAATCCTCCTTGTCTCAGGAATTGGCTTTTTGTGCAGCGAGTAATAGCCCTTAGGCTGGATTCCTTCGTGGGTTCGGTGACAGACCTTTCGTGTATCCCACACCTGCGTGCATCCAGTGGCCCGTAAGTCTCCTATGTTGTGGGGCATCGAAGACCCAACACATCTAAAATACAACGGCTGCTGTTCCCCCGACACCTCCTCCGCCTGCCCGGTCCCCCGTTTGCTGGTCCCCAGATGCTTACTGAACTCTGTCCGGGATGCTTTCCCGAGCCTCGGTATCCCACTCCACAGAGCGCACGCAGGCCAAGAGGGACGATTCCGGGAGGCCCCGGCGACACTCCCGCGCGGCGCGCCCCTCTACGGCCGGCCGGGGACGCTGGGACCCATGGTAGAACATTTGCCGTAGTCAGGGCGCATATAGGCCACGGAACTTCCCCGACACCCGTGCCTTCCCGACTCCGCATTCCTCCGGGAACCTCCGGTACACCGTCCCCGGCTCAGCCACCCCACTACTTCCTGTGGTTCCAAAGCAACTGTCACAAGCCGACGCCGGAAGTCCCGCCCTTGCCGCGCGGCCCTCCCGGAAACTCCCCTCTCCTGGGTCGTCATTGGCCACGTCTGTACGCACGCACGGCGAGATCTCTCATGGGAAATGTAGTTCGTGCGCGACCTCCGGTCGCTAGCGAGGCATTCCCGTATCGCCTTGGTAACCGCCGAGCCGCCCCGCGAAGGGGCAGGGAAATGACGTCATAGTGTGCGGGGCGTGGCTGCTGGGGTCCTGGCCAGGGGAGCGCGGGAGCCTTCTGGCGTCGTCCTGGGCGTCCTGGCTCCGCGGCTGCCGGGTGGGTCCCAGCGCCCCGGAGGCTCCGCCAGGCCGGGTGACTTCCGTGGGGCGCCCCCGGGCGAGGTGTACGGCAGGGACCCTCACCGCCCTCAGCACGCCGTGGCCCCAGTGGCGGGTGATCCATCTTCCTGAGACTCGGTGTCGCTCGCGAGGCTCCGGCCTCCGCACCCGCCCTCCCTCCTGCGTCTCCCGGAGGCGGCCCCTGGTCCTCAGGCGCATTTCACCCCGCGGAGGCGAGCTGCCTTCGGAGAGTCCGCGGTAGCCGGAGGTTCCAGAGCCCAGGCCAGGGGCGGCGGAGACGCGTTTTGGCGCAGTCCGCAGGCCCGCCCGCAGGTTCCAATGGCCGAGGCGGCGCAGGTGGGTAGCGGGTGCTCAAGGGAAGCGAGGAAGGGCGTGTCAGGTGAAGGGACAGGCAGAGGTAGAGGAGGGCCAGGAGTCTCGGAGATCTGTGTGTGTGGTTCCTGGCGGCTAAGGAATAGGTGCAGGTGGAGAAGACTTCCTTCAGGGCCGGGGGACGTCTTTGGCAGTGGGGGCCATCAGAGATGTGGGTCAGCACCGGGACAGGATGGGATCGTGGCTGCTGTGCGAGGCACTCTGGAGACACCATGTGCAGAACTGCTTGTGCGAAGCCCAGGGAATTGCCCGTAGGGTGAGCTGGTGAGGTTGTGCTGGGGGTGTATACTTCTAAGCATGCTGCCCTACAGTTATGTTCCTGGAGGGCAGGAAGGCAAACTGGAGGGCCCCGGGAGCAGGTACCTGGGGCCTGAGGGAGAATGGCGAGCATGGGTTTGGTTGCATCTGAGAGGCGATCTCTGGGACTCGGAATTGGCAGGCAGGAGATAGGATGGGGCCTGGGTGCTTGGTCCTGCACGTAGGCGGCACTAGTCTGGTCACCAGCCTTCTGTTTCTGTGGGCTGGACACAGTGTCCAGTAGTAACACTGGCGGCACCAATCACACCAGAAGCTCTGGTATTCCTCTGAGGTGGGGGTCTTGGAAGAAGAGTGGTATAAGGGCATGTGTAGGGGATGTTGTCGGGTAAGGGTTGGGAAAGGGTAAGATAATGTCAGTAGGAGATGTGGCAGGATCTTGAGACACAGGTCAAAGGTCTGAATGTGTCCATCTGTCCATATTTTGGTGGTTTTTTTCTGCCCACCATTGACCCTAAGGCTCAGTTGAATCCATCATTGCAGGGCCTGGTGATGTTTGAGGATGTGGCTGTGTATTTCTCCCGGGAGGAGTGGGGACTCCTTAGTGTGACCCAGAAGAGCCTATACCGTGATGTGATGTTGGAGAACTTCGCACTCATTAGCTCCCTGGGTAAGTCTCACACTCTTCCCCAGCAACCGACCGCCTCTGCCTTTTCCCCATGCGAAGTTCTGTCCCTCCCAAAGCTAGAGCACACTGCTTCCTTGCCAGTTTCCATGTTGTAGGTCCTGGGACTGGGCTGTGTACTCTTTCCCTGTCTTTGAGCAGCCCAGTTATCAGCCTCAACACCTATTGCCCTAGGACCTAGTGGAGCAGGGTTTGGGGGTCAGATATTTCTCAGTTCGCCCACTAAATCCTAAACAGCTGTCTCTGTCTGGCCCCATGACTGCTAAACACTTGGTTTGACTGTGTTCCAGGTTTTGCCTTCTTCCTCCAAAAGAAAGTTTATAGGGCCCTCCCTGAGCTTGAGCCATGAATTTGAATCAGTAGATCAGTTTGGGGAGTATTGCCATCTTAATATCAAGTCTTTAGGTCAATGATCATGGGACATCTTTTCATTTATTTAGCTTTCAATTTTTTTTTTTTTTTTTGAGAGAATGTCTTGTTACCAGGCTACAGTGTGGTAGTGTCATCATAGCTCACTGCAACCTCAAACTCCTGGGCTCAAGAGTTCCTCCTGCCTCAGCCTCCTGAGTAGCTGAGACTACAGGCATGTGCCACCACACCCAGCTCAGTTTTGTATATTTTGTAGAGACGGGGTCTTGCTCTTGCTCAGGCTGGTCTTGAACTCCCGACCTCAAGCAATCATCCTGCCCCAGCCTCCCAAAGTGCTAGGATAACAGGCTTGAGCTACCACGCCTTACCCCAGGTACTATTTTGCAATCACATTGTGCTGGAGCTAGACACATGCCTCTTCATAATGCTCAGCTGTCACAAGCAGCCAAGGCCCTACTGAAACCCTTTTTGCAGAGGAGTGACTTGGAGACCCTAACTCTCCTCCCTGCACTGCACCTCATCTTGTGTCCTCATCTCAGTTGAGGTTTTCCCTGTTCTATAGTCTGGTGGAGCACTGGGCCAGCCCTTCCTCACCCAGACCTTTCCCAAAAACCCCCTAACAATTATGTGGAGTCCTTTCTGGGTGTATCTGACATGCGCTGGTGATGAAGGCACCTCCCTCTTCCAGGCCAACTCTCAGCAACTGACTCTCCTCTGCCTTCAGGTTGTCTGTGTAGAACAGAGGATGAGGAAGCTCCTCCCAAGCAAGTGAAGAGCTGCAGAGTTCACCTCTCAGAGAAGCTTTTTATGTGTGGAGAATCTGAGGGTATCCCAGCTACCTTAGGCCTCATCCAACACCAGGACACCCACAGCAAGAGGAAGCCAAGCAGGAGCACTGAGCATGGGGCAGCCTTCCCACCCAGGTCTAGTCATGGTCAGCAGCAGGGAGCCCATGCTGCACAGAAGCCCTTCAAGTGCAGTGACTGCGGGAGGGTCTTCCTGAAGGCCTTTGCTCTCCTTGACCACCTGATAACTCACTGTGGAGAGAGAACCTTCAGATGCCCAACAGGCGGAAGTGCCTTCAAGGAGAAATCAGCTCATATTAATCACCAGAAAATTCACACTGGAGAAACATCTCATGTGTGCAACGAGTGTGGCAAGGCCTTCAGTTACCCGTCTAAACTGAGGAAGCACCAAAAGGTTCACACAGGCATAAAACCTTTCAAGTGTAGTGAATGTGGGAAAACTTTCAACCGCAAAGATGCGCTTGTTCTGCACCAGAGGATTCACACCGGAGAAAGGCCCTACGAGTGCAGCAAATGCGGGAAAGCCTTCAGTGTTCTGTCCACCCTCATTCGGCACCGGAAAGTTCATATTGGAGAAAGGCCCTATGAGTGCACGGAATGTGGCAAGTTCTTTAAATATAATCATAGTTTCATTCTTCACCAGAGAGTTCACACTGGAGAAAGGCCTTTTGAGTGCAAGCAATGTGGGAAAACCTACGTGACCCATTCTGGCCTCTATCAGCACTGGAAAGTTCACACTGGAGAACGGCCCTATGAGTGCAGCCTGTGTGGGAAAACCTTCACTACCAGGTCCTACCGCAACCGGCACCAGCAATTCCACACTGAAGAGAGGTCCTACGAATGTACAGAATGCGGAAAAGCCTTCAAACACAGTTCTACTCTCCTTCAGCACAAGAAAGTCCACGCTGGAGAGAGGCCTTAGGAGTTCAGGGCATGTGGGAAAGCCATTAGCCACTAGCACCTTGTTCATCACAGAAGGTCTCATTCCAGAAAGGAGATTGAGGAAAGTGGCCCTCTGTGAAAGGACCATCTGAAAGAAGCTAAACCTTGTTCATCCCAACATCTACCCTGGGAAGAGTCCCTGTGTGTGCCAGACGTGGGGGAAGCTTTCAGGAGACGTGTACTCTGACCTGCCCAGGGCTGTTGGCAGTGTTGTGTCACTACCAGTTTGTGACATAGGCCATCCCACTTCTCCCACTGGCAGGTCCCCACAGTGTGCATCTGTCAGCCCAGCAAGTTCAGGGACGGAGAGAATTATGAATGGTGGAGCCCCTAATAGGCCTCGTTCTCTCCCTCCCCGCCCCCGACTGGTTTAGGTGTGGACATGACCCAGCTCTGGCCAGGAGGAGGTGAGCCAGTGTCTGCTGGGGGATTCCTGGGAAGGTTTACCATTCTCATGGACACTACACATGGTACTTGTCATGCCCTAGCAGGCTGCCTCTTACTGCTCTGGACTGTGTGGCAGTGAAGGCTTTACTTTCAAGCCACGTGTAATATTGGTGGTTCTGATACCTGTGTGTGGAGAGATTGAGAACAGAATTGGGCACTGTCACCATGAATAGAGGGAATGGGTGGGTCCCTGACTTTTTTCTGCCTCAGTGGGTATAGCAGGATGGCAGAGAACAGCTGTAGTAAAGGTTGGCCTAATTTGCATTGGTACGTGAGTCCTCCAGGGAAAGACTTGTGGTCTGGATGTCAGGTTTGTTTGTGGGTCCAGAGCTCACCTTGAAGGAGGAGGGAGTTGGTGTGAGATCTTCTGTGTGTCTAGGGACAGCAAAAGTTGGGTCCTTTGTTCCCAGGGAATGTTCCAGAACCTCCAGCATTGGTCAGAAGAAGGTGTTTTCAGAATCAGCTCACAAGCCATGTCCTCTGAAATCTAGAACATGGAGGTAAGTTCTAGACTATAAGACCTACAGGACCTGTTGGGCAGAGTAAGTAAGTGGGCACAGAAATAGGGAGAGAAGTAGTATGGAGTGGGGGTCTGGTGAACTAGAGGGCTTGAGCCCATTCGAAAGAGGCATCCACAAATGTTCCAGCAGCTGTGGTTTCATGGGGTGAGGATTCCAAAATGAGTCAGGAATTACAGACCTGTTATTTGTGACAAGGTCATTGTCAGCTAATAATCTCCGTGTTTTCTGGATTCTTGTATCCTCCCTGTGCTGCTCACCTCATGGCCATCATCCTGGGACTGAGAGAAAGAAGATCCTGAAATCCTAGGGTGTGCCTTTGTGACCCAGCCAGTGCTCCTGGTGTCTCTGGGTGCTGTGCTTTGTTGTCCAGTTTTTGCTGCCACAGTGGCCAGGCTCTCCCTCCGGGACTCAAGGGAGAGAGCTGGGGGATCAATATGTGGATCCAGATCTGGTTTGTGGGACCTCTTGATATTAAACATTTTGGAAAAAATTTCCCCAAAAGGTAAATAAAATGTGAGTTCAGCAAAACATGTATATTGGATGTAGCTGTGTCCCTGGTACAAAAATTGTGCTTCCTGAGAAAAGGAGAATGTTTCCTGGGAGGCATGTTTGGGGGAGAGAGCAGGAGACCCCAGACTGAGGGCCTGCAGACCATGGTGCTCAGCCAGTTCTGTGTGTTGGGGTTTGACACTACCGCTGCTGCTGCCTCTGCCTGAGTGATTCTTGCCCACCCTGCTGTTGACGTGAGGGGTGGTGACCCTACCTAGGTGGGACCCCAGGCAGGTGGGTTTACAGTTAGGGGAGTTTGCAGCCAGTGTGTCACTTTCTCCCCGATACCATAAGGCGTATGCCCACACCTAGGCCTGTTCATGCTCTCCTCTCTTGGTGTAACAGCTGTTTGCCTCCAGTCTTGGGGTCCGTGTGGGAACAGAGTTAAATTCCAGCTGAGCCATGAGGGGCTCAGACCTCCAAGAAGATGGGGGTATGGTTGACATTGGTGATCAGAACTCACTTGTACCCTGGGTGGGTGGCCATAGCTAGAGGATCCTCTGCACCTTCCTGAAGCTGCCTTCTGGTCCCCCACGGGGCTCCGTACACAACAGGCAGCCAACCTGCTGGGGAGAGCTGGAGGGTGGTGTTTCCCTGGTAATATGCCAGGACATCTGGAACAAAGCCTGGTGGCTCCAACCCTTGGACCTACCCAGTGTACCAGTTTGGGTGGGGCTCACTCATTCCACCACTTTCAGTCCAGACTTCAGCTGGGGATTAGGGCTTATGAATTTTGGGAGGACACATCCAGTCCGTAACAGTGAGTCTCCTTAGTGTGGGGGATTTTCATTTTTAAAGCCAAGCTCTGGAATTTAATCACTTGGCAACCTAAGCAGATCAGTGTAGCCCATTTTTACTGGGGGAAATGGAGAAAGGCCTGAAGAGGACGTTACTAACAACAGTGGCCAAGGAAGTGTATCCAGCTACTCATGCATGCACTTGTTCATCAGGTGTTGATTGTGCTCGTGCCTCAGGCTGGGCCGGAGAGTATTCAACCTGAAGCTGCAATCATGGGGAGAGGGATGGCCATGAGAATTGAGGCAGGCTAATGAGTCAGAGGACTTGCTGGAATTGTGAGGAAAGAAGGCCTCTCCTGGCCCCAGGAGTTTGTATGCCAGATTTGGGAGTTGGGCCTGCTGGGAGTCATCTTTCCTCTTTAAAGAGAGTACTGCATGTAAATCAAACCAAAAGAGATGATTGGGTGATGGCAAGAAATAATCCTTTGATCTCATTGAGCCTGGATCCAGTTGTATCTGAAGCTGTCCTGTGGACTTTTTGGTTCCATGAGCCAATAAATAATTCCGTTTTGGTGGAAGCCACTAGAGTTGGGTATAAATCCTTTGAAAGGGAGAGAGTTCTGCCTGACTCATGGTTCCCCCCAGTGATCCCCACACATCAACACACCCTCTCCTCCCGAGGGTGGCCTAAGGCAGAGCCTCCTGGATCTCTGCACAGTCTTCCACCACACCCGCAGATGAGTAAAAGCCACGCCAGGCTCTGGAGGCTCAGACTCCACCAACAAAAAGGCTGATCGTATGTCCCCTCAACCTTACTCTGAATTGCCTTCTCAGCCCCAGGAAGTTCCCAACAGCATGGCGACCTACACACACAAATAGCCCTCAGCTCCCAGCATCACCACACCCATCCTGGGCCTCCCTTGGTGCAGTGAGCCCATCTCGTGGCCTCTCATCAGGCTTAGGATAAACTAAACTCCTCACCCCAGTTTACAGGGACAGCATGCCCTGTCTCTCTTCCCTGACATGGGTCGCAAGCTCTATTCTTAAATGCACCAGGTGCATTCGTGCCTGGGGACATCCTTCCACTGGAGTCACCTTGGAGAGATCTTCCTGATCACTAGTGCTAGGTAATGTTTATCACTTTGTCACCTCTGTCTCATTTTCTTCAGAGCTGTAGCCACTTTCTGCAATTGCCTTGTTCTTTGGTCTGTTTGCATTTAAATCTCTGTATTGCACATCAGATTGGGATGAAGTATGTCTGCCCCAGACAACAGGCATCAGGCCTGTGAGTACTCGGCTACTCTGCAGGATCTGTGCTGGGCCCGGACTTCATCACAGCGGACTCTGAGGAGGGAGACAGAAGGCCACCATGGGGACAGAGTAGTGAATCCCTCTCCCTGTATTCCTGAGTCTGCTTACATATTTAAAATTATTAAAATGTTAAAATTTTTTAAAAGTTCACAACTGTGCAAAAGAATCAGCCATGATGATTTCTCTTAACCAAAAGGTTAAGCTCTTGTCACAGTTTCTTGAGGGATACACGATCTGCATGGCCGTCTCTCTGCCAGTACCACTGACTAATTCTAACACCTCCTTCTCCATAGTTTGCACTGGGTGACCTGGAGTGTGAGATCCAGACTTGCGGTAGTACGAGCACATCCCCTTTCACCTGGATGCCCCCCACCATGTTCAGGGCGTCGTTCCTGTCCCTTCTTGCATGGGCTGTTGGGTTGTGCATGTTCTTCCTCAAAGCACAAATGTTCTAAATCCACCTGCTTGCAGAGGTGGGGAGAGGGGTGCCGAGGGGAGAGAAGTCAGTGCACTTATATGTTGACAGATGTGGCCAGTGACTCTACGGAAGGGCTTCTGTGACCTTACTCCTCCTGCCCCTCATCCTCAGCAGTCTCTCTGAGGATCTCCTAGCAATAATTCCAATCACAGTAGCTGCCGGCCCCAGCAGGAACTGTTTGCCAGGCACTGCTTAAAGTGATTTATATGTGACCTCCTTCCAAAATAGATGGCATGGTTGGACATTTATTGAAGGAATATTTAACATCACCTCACCTCACAAAAATTCCATGAGGGAAGCATCATTTTCATTTTCCATTGCTGCCCCACTTCCAGGGCCTGTGCGCCCATGAACCCAGGACTGGCTGGTGGATAGGATATAGATCACCTTGCTGCCTATGAAAATCCAAGTGCTGCCCCTTTAAGAGGAAGAGAAGTCAGTCCAAATTGTAATTAAAAATGCAACTTACAAAAGAATAAAATTATGAAATACTTAGGAATAAAGTTGACAAAAATATGCAAGACTTGTACACTGAACACTATATTGGTGAGATAAATTGAAGAAGACCTAAGTAAATGAGGAAATTTACCATGTTCGTGAATTGTAAATCTCAATATTAATGTCAATATTCCCCAAGTTGATCTGTAAATTCAATGCAATCACAATAAAAATTCCACTAGGCTTTTTTAAAAAGGAAATTTATAAGCTGATTCTAAAATTCATTCATATCCAGAGGACCAAACAACTTTAAAATGAATAAAGCAAAGAACTTACATAGCATGATTTCAAGACTTACTTCAAAGCTACAGTAAAAAAAAAAATATGGTATTAGTATAACGATAGACAAATAGACAAGTAGGACAACAGAATGTCAAAACAGACAAACACACATAGATGGTCATTGGATTTTAGAAAGAGGAGCAGAAGAAATTCAATGGGAGAAAGTAATAGTCTTTTCAACAAATGATACTGGAGCAATTGGATATCCATATGCAAAAAAAGCAAAGAAAATGAAAATGAAAACCTTGACCCTGATGTCACATTGAAAATTAACTTGAGAGGGGGCTTCAAGAGGACTGACTAGACACATCTGGCACTTACCTCCTCCACAAAGAAGAACCAAAATAGCAAATGGATAATCACACTTTGAATAACGCATCTAAGAACACTCTAATTCAGCAAATAAAGGATGAGAAACACGAGGCATGTAAGGAGAGGGAAGCAAGGCACTGGCTCAGCCGGGATTGGCTGGGAGCCCAGAGAAGCTCCCCAGGGTGGAAAATGGGTAAGTGAGAGGTCCCCAACAGTCCATATTCACACGGAGGACTCCTGCAATCCTAGCCATGGGAGAGCCCCTCAGCCCTCGTGTGCCCAGAGACTAGCATGGGGAGCTGCTGCCTGGAGTCTGAGCCAGGGATTGTTCAAGGGAGGGAGCTCACGCTGGGGCCCACACCCCTCAGGAGGCCTAAGCAGCTGCAGCATAGTGCCATTTTGAGAGCCAGCCCCACCAGACTACATCCTGCCCTGGGGCCCAACAGTCCCTACATCTCCACATCCCTAGAACCCCACTGACATCTCCCCATGTCCACGTGGAGGGCTGCAATGGCACGACGCTGCTTGGACCCAGCAGTGTGGCAGGGTCACCAGCAGTCTAGCCCACTGTTGTATACCCTGGGGAACAGGAAGTGCAGCACACTGAGGAGGCTGTCTCTGGGACAAAAGAGGCCAAAGCATGTGCTCCCCGGAGCTTCATAGCTACCTGCTGGAGGGCAGTCCCACTGACAGCAACTCCTGCCCTGCCCCTGCCCTGGCAGCAGGGCCACGTGTGCTTGCATGTGCCCTGAGGACGAGTTTTCCCTGCCCACCACTGTCACTGTTGCCACCACCCAAACACACCACTGAGGGGTCTAGAGAGTGTTTGCCCTGCCCACCACAGCCAGTGCCTGTGGGCACCACCGGAGGGCCTGAGACCAGCTTACCTGCCCTGGCACCTCCCCCAGCCCCCAGTGCCTGAGCACACTGCCCTGCCCACCACGGTCGGCATCTGTGCTCTCCTCCTGGAGGCCTGAGGACAGGCCCACCCAGTCTGCTCCTACCACGACCACTGGCAGCCTCCTGCATGTGCCACCTGAACACCCAGGGACTAGCCTGCCTATCCTGTTACAGCCACCATTAGCACCAGAGCATGCTGCCTGGGAGCCTGAGGATTGTTCTGCCTCTGCTACTGCCATTGCCAATGCCATGCATGCTTCCCAGGGCCCAAGGACCCACCACCCACTCAGCCCACTGATGACACTGCTGGCACCTGAGCAAGCCACCTGCAGGACTAAGAGTTTAAGGCTGTAGTGAGCTATGATTGCACCACTGCATTCCAGCCTGAGTGACAGAGTGACATCCTGTCTCAAAAAAAATATGGTATACATGCACAATGGAATACTATTCAGCCATGAAAAGAATGAAATCCTGTCATTCACAGCAACATGGATGGGACTGGACATCATTTTGTTAAGTGAAATAAGCCAGGCACCTAAAGACAAATATCACATATTCTCACTCATCTGTGGGAGCTAAAATAGTTGATCTCATGGAGGTAGAAAATAGAATAATAGTTACCAGAGGCTGGGAAGGGTATGTGTGGGGGACAAGGGTGGGGGTGAAGAGAATTTGGTTAATGAGTAAGAGTAAGAGCAAAGAGTAAGTTCTAATGTTCGATAGCAGAGCAGGGTGACTATAGTTAACAGTAATGTATCGTGTATTTCAAAATACCTAGAACACAAGAGTTGAAATATTCCCAACATATAGAAATGATAAATACTCAAGGTGATGGATATCCTAATACCCTGACTTGCTCATTACCTGTTCCATGCATGTAGCAAAATAACACATGTAACCTATAAATACGTACAAATTATGTATCAATAAAATAATTTTTAAAACACAAAATAATAGCAATGTAATTCTTTACCAAAAAAAAAAAAAAACCCTCTAAGCTGGGCACAGTAGCATACTCCTGTAGTCCCAGCTAGGGGAGGCTGAGGTAGGAGGATCACTGGAGCCCAGGAGCTCAAGTCCAGCCTGGGCAACATAGTGAGATTCCCATTTCTGAAAAAAATAAAAACAAAAAACATAAAACAACTGCAAGACATTGTGGTATTTGAAACAGTACATATTATGAATAATGTTTCATGATTCATAATATATTTCACTCATGCCTGTAATTCCAGCACTTTGGGACGCCAAGGCAGGAGGATTGCTTGAGGCCAGGAATTCAAGACCAGCCTGAGCAACAAGGTGAGATCCTGTGTCTGTAAAAAAATTTTTCTAAAAATTAGCTTGGCGTAGTGGTGCGTGCCTGTAGTCCCAGCTACGCAGGAGGCTGAGACAGGAGGATCACTTGAACTCAGGAGTTTGAGGTTATGGTGAGCTGTGATCGTGCCACTGCACTCTAGTGTGGGTGACAGAGTGAGAATTTGTCTCGAAAAAAAATTTATATATATACATATATTTCATTGTGAGCTCTGAATTTAAAATTTTATGTTAACAATATACCACTACAGAAATTAAAAATTTGATATGTTTACAGATGTTGTCATTTCTAAAATGATCTCAAAATAATTCCATATCTGAAAAGTATACACTTTTGATATTTAGAAGAATATCTTATTTGTAGAAATTATCAACACTACATAAATATCCTGACATTAGGAAATAGAAATGCTTATTGTATCTCTGTAAAGAAAAGCCTTAGATAAAAGATTTAATGTAGCACTTCTCTTGTGCCTTCTAAAACTACTGAAAGAACAAATAATATCTTTGAATTTCTATATCTAAATCCTTCCAGAATATAAACCCCATGAGAGGGAAGACTTGTCCATCTCATGTCCCCTGTCACTGAACACCAATCACTATGATTAGCTCTACTGAGTATTTATTGAATAAAAGATTAATAATTGAAAAAAATTAACTTGAAATGGATCAGATCTAAATGTAAGAGCTGAAACTATAAAACTTATAGAAGAAAACATAGGAGGCCGGGCACGGTGGCTTACGCCTGTAATCCTAGCACTCTGGGAGGCCAAGCAGATCGCTCAAGGTCAGGAGTTCGAGACCAGCCTGAGCAAGAGCAAGACCCCATCTCTACTAAAAAAATAGAAATTATCTGGACAACTAAAAATATATATATAGAAAAAATTAGCCGGGCATGGTGGTGCATGCCTGTAGTCCCAGCTACTTGGGAGGCTGAGGCAGAAGGATTGCTTGAGCCCAGGAGTTTGAGGTTGCTGTGAGCTAGGCTGAAGCCACGGCACTCTAGCCCGGGCAACAGAGCGAGACTCAGTCTCAAAAAAAAAAAAAAAAGAAAAAGAAAACATAGGAGAAAATCTTAGTGA
>RJWJ010015711.1:0-35667 GCA_004363605.1 Indri indri
AGTTTCAGTAACCTGTGGTCAACTGTGGCCTGAAAATAGTAAATGGAAAATTCCAGAAATAAACAATTTATAAGTTTTAAATTGCATGCCATTCAATGTCCCATTCATCAGTTAGTAGCCATTTCAGTTATTAGATCAAAAAAACATAGTACGTATTAATACAATTGTCCCTCAGTAACTGCAGGGGATTGATTCCAGAACCCCCCGGAACACCCAAATCCACAGATGCTCAAATCCCTGATATAAAATGCTGTGATATTTGTATATAACCTATGCACATCTTCCCATACACTTTAAATCACCTCTAGATTAATTTTAATACCTAATACAGGGCTAGATGCAGTGGCCCAGGTCTATAATCCTAGCGCTTTGGGAGGCCGAGGTGGGAGGATCACTAAAATAGAAAAATTAGCCAGGCATGGTGGTGCGTGCCTGTAGTCCCAGCTACTTGGGAGGCTGAGGCAGGAGGATCACTGGACCCCAAGAGTTTGAGGTTGCAGTGAGCTACAATGATGCCACCGCACTCTAGTCTGGGAGACAAATCAAGACCCTGCCTCAAAAAATGAAATAAAACTAATACAATGGAAATGCCATGTAAATAGTTGTTATACTGCATTTTTAATTTATATTTTTATTGTTATATTATTAGTATTTTCTCTCCAAGGTTAGTTGAATCCAAGGATGTAGAACGCATGGATACAGAGGGCCAACCGTATAGGGTTCACTACTACCCAAGGTTTCAGGCACCTACTGGGAGTTGTGGAAAATATCCCTCACGGATAAGTGGGGACCACTGTATATAAAAGACTACTTTGTAAAGAATGTTCCAAAGAGGGGTCCACAGAAACCTTCAAAAACTCCTATCTCCTACTCTGCAATAAATTTCTCTATCCTCCACAATCTGGTTTTACCCCCACTGCCAACCACATTCTTCCAAAATCTCCATCAGCAATCTCCAACCTAGTCACACCATCTCTTCACTCAACACCTTGTGACCATCTTCGTGTCCAGCTGCAGCACGGAGCTCTCTCTCAAGGATGGCCCATCACCTGCGATGCTCTTCTGATTTCCCTGTGCCTCTCCCAATTTAAATCCAGTGCTCCTTTGGAGGCCCAGCTGATGTCTGGCTCATCCCATGATTCCTTCCCCTACGCCAGCCTGTGTCTCATCTCCCTCTCCTACAGTTCCTACAGCTCACATGTAGGTTCCACAACACAAAATTTGACATCTAAGTAGAATCTATTGCTTTGTTCTTGACTCTCCAACTAGACTATAAAATCCTGGATAGAAAGAACCATATCTTTCACTTTCGTATCCCCCACAGCACCTAGTACCAAAGGATACACACTAGTTAGTTAATAGTTCCTCTAGATAACCAGAAATGCAAACATATCCTTTGACCCAGCAATTGCATTTCTAGAAATTTACCCTATTGATTATATAGTTACATAAATATCTAAAAATATTATGATCAAAGACATGCTTTACAGATTATAATATTAATAGTAAAAATTAGAAATAACACAAATGTCTCTCACGAAGGATTGGTTAATTTAAGTCTGTTCTGCCCATTCGGAAAAAAATGGGATATCTATACATGTGGACCATAAAGTAGCAAGTGAAAAAAGCTGCAGAAAAGGGTGTAAAATAGGTCCTATTTTTATGTATTTGTTTATTCATATAAACATACAAAATTTAGAACACAAATTTTTAGAGTAATCATCTCTGGTAAATAGGATGGATAGTTATTTCTAGAAGACAGTTATTTCTGGAAGAGGGCATATAGGAAACTCTCATCCTAGAGTAGACAGTTGTTTATCTTTAAATGAGCACTTACTTTAGTTACAAAATATAATTAAAATTACCATCTTTCTCTGAACTAGTGATCATCATCAGAGGGATAAGTATTTCGGTCCACAATACTTTTCCTAGCAACTCCTTAATCTGTAGAGAACCAGCTTTATTGTTAGATTGCCCACTGTACTCAATCTGAGTAAGCATTACGGATAAATCATGCCAAAAAATTAAATTCACAGAGTTATTAACAGAAAAACCAGAAAACTCTGCTGGATAAGTATTAACTATCTGTTTCATGAAGAGAATCCCTCTAAAAGGGCCAGGCAGTGCATCAGTCCCTCACAGTAACAGTGCTGTTTTTAAACATCTTATACATAACTAGCGTTAACATAAACCTGCCTGGGGACCTCGTTTCAAGGCCAAAACTAGAGATGAGACAGGAATCTCTACATATTTTTATCCATAGAAACAACATGAAAAATCTATGAGAACCACCAGAAGGAGCACTGATTCTGTCCCTGTGGATCTGTACTTCATACAAAGTATCACCCTTACCGTTCCCCTACAGGCCTCCCTCCAGCATGTTTACAAATGTTCTGACTTAAGCAGTCAAGGCCTTCTCCACTAAGCCTCTAATAAAAAGGGAGGAAGCAGAGCTATCTTTCCTTGCAAACCTTTTCCATCTCAGCATTGACCCTGAGATCCAACTGCCTCTTTGTTTCCCCCTCAGATGTACTGTTGAATATAAAAGCTTATGGCTATTGACGCTAAGTGCTTTACATGTATTAACATATTTATACTTATAATAACCCTGTGATGTATTCCTATTTTACAGATGAAGAAACTGAAATAAAAGGTCTGACAACAATTGGCAAATCTAGGATTTAAACCCACAGATTTTAATTCCTCAATATCATGTTTACCATGTAGCACTCACTATCTCTGATATACTTCTAACCCAGAAACCATCAGACAGGAAAGCTCTTACGTTTTAAAAACAAATCTTTTTTTTTTTCTTTTTTTTTATTTCAGAATATTACGGAGGTACAAACATTTTTGGTTACATATGATGCCTTTGCCTCACCCAAGCCAGGGCTGCAAACAACATGGTACTGGCACAAGATCAGAGATACACACCTTTGGAACAGGACTGAGAACCTAAATATAAAACCATCCTCATATTATTGTCTAATCTTTGACACAAAGCAGACAAAAATATACATCGGGGAAAAGAATCCCTATTCAATAAATGGTGCTGGGAAAACGGGATAACCACATGCAGAAGACTGAAACTGGATCCCCACCTCTCACAAAAATCAACTCATGATGGACAACAGACTTAAGCCTAAGGCGTGAAACCTTAAGAATTCTGGAAGAAAGCGTTGGGAAAACACTTACAGACATCGGCCTAGGCAAAGAATTTATGAAGACCCCCAAAGCAATCACGGCAGCAACAAAAATAAATAAATGGGACCTGATCAAATTAAAAAGCTTCTGCAGAGCCAAGGAAACTATCATTAGAACAAAGAGACAACCTACAGAATGGGAGAAAATATTCTCATGCTACACATCCAATAAAGGGCTAATAACAAGAATCTATATAGAACTTAAGAAAACAAAAAAAAAAAATCAAACAACCGCATCAAAAAGTGGGCAAAGGACATGAACAGAAACAAATCTTACAGTCAACAGGACACCTGAATCAAATGTTCACTCTTGGAAATGCTATTGGTCCTGCTATTATTGGATAACTGAGAAGTATGAAACTTAATTTGCAAAATGTTTGTGTTTGCCTACGCTTTTAACTTTTGAAAAGCTTGTTTACAGTAATAAACACCCAATCTCTTAATCAAGTAAAAAATAACTGGGTTCAGATTCTAGTTCTGTCACTGTTTTCCTTCACCAGTAAAATAAGATATAAAGGTATACATAAAGAACTTTAGCGAAGTCAATGACTAGATATGTAAAGAGTCATCTCACTTAGTATTATTACTGCTATCCTTTGTTTTACCATCAGTACTCCCAGGATGTGGAAAAACTAACAAGTTAAAATCAAATTCAAAGTCAGGTGTGGTGGCCTATGCTTGTAGTCTTAGCTACTCAGGAGGGAGCTGAGGCCAGAAAATGGCTTAAGCCAAAAAGTTTGAGTCCAACCTGGGTAACACAGCAAGAGCCCATCTCTAAAAATAAAAAATTTTTAAAAAGTAAGAAAAAAAGTCAAATTCAATACCTAAAACAAGATCCATAAATTCACGTGTTTACAGAAAACAAATGTAAACATTTAAAAAATTATGCTTTCTGCTTAAATTTATAAAACTGATAAACTGGAAGTTCTACATAATGGAAACACAAAAACCAATTGGTAAATAAAAAAGTTATCAATACAAAACTATCACGTGGAAGTCAATGACTAGACAAGAATGCACCTACTAACAATTAGTCCGCCTCATAAAAACTCACTCCATTCCATCCCATCCATTTCCTTGTGAAGCACAATAATTTCCTTAACTGAGGTATTTTATATAACCCCTCACCAATCTTTTAATGGGGAAGCTCAGGCCTTTTCAATGGATTAAAAATGCATCCTGCAACAGACAACAATGACTGTACTGTCCTTTATGCCTTTCCTGTCTAGTGTTCTGCTATGGTAGAGACTTGTTCACGCTATTGCCAGAGGCATAACAGCTAACATTACAAGCAGTGCACTTTCTGGGCTCCAGGCAGAGTACACCCACTGTAGCAATCCATTTGGTCCTCACAACAACTCTGTGTGGCAAGGACTGATTGTTAGGTTTGTTCCAGGTGGGAACCCAAAAAGTACGTATATAGTACATAGGACAGAATGTGGTTAATGCAAAACTTAGGCTTGCAAAACAACAGCCACAGGAGTCTGAAGAGCCCCGACTTCCGTAAATCTAACAGACAGCTCAGCCAGCATTCCTTCCCCTCTCCCTCCCTCTCTCTCCTGACAAGAAGGATAACGCCAGAGCTGAAGGATGGGTGTGACTGGGTCAGGGGTCCTAGGAGCTGGTTGTTTGAAAAATAATTAATTACAAAGGGCTGTTCTGACCCACTTACTTACACCGCCAGGGAGAAACCCTCTATAAAACCCAAGGCTCTCCCCTATTCTCTCCTGGACGCTTTTTCTCCTCCACCCATCTGCACCCAGATGCTCAAAATAAACAGCATTTTGCTACACGAGGCTTCGTGTCTCCCTCTCTGGGCTCCGGACCTAACACTAATCTTTAAGCTCATTTTTTAGATGAGGAAGCTACCGCACCAGGGAGGCTGAGTGTTATGCCTGGGAGCAAAGAGCTTGGAATCCAGGAGCAAAATCTAGACTGGAGACCAATCTGGGTCTCGAGTCCAGTCTTTTTAACCTCTAGATGCCTCTCAGGAGGAGCACCTCAATGACACTGTAAAACGTGGAAAAAATACAGTACCAGCGGGAAGCAGGGGCTCCAACGGGGTAAAGGCATGCTCCATAGCGGATTATTGGCCTCTGCATTAAAAAAAAACAAACAAAAAAAAAGCGAAGTTAGAATTTCTCAAATCTAATCAAAGAATTCGCGAAACCTGCAGTACAATGAGCCACTTGAATGTGGCACTTCTAGGGCGGCGTGCTCCGGGGCACCCCGCAGCGAGCTGCAGCTCTCAGCCACCCCGGCCCACGCCCGTCACGGCTCCGCAGGGAGCGCCCCGCGGGAGGGGCCAGAAGGGAGGGGGCCGGGGGGCTTGGGCGCGCGCGGCGGCGGGAGGTCTAAGGGTCCGTCCCCATCGGGTGCTGGGGGAGCGAAGGGCTGCCCCCTCCCGCGGCCGGCGCGCCGGACGGCTGTCGCACTTACACAATGGCGGGTGGAGCCACCAGCGAGGGGAACGCAGGCAGCGGGAGCGACGGCGATCGACAGCTCGGCGTTCGGCTGAGGGGCCTCTGTCGGCGCGCGGCCCGCGCAGGCTAGTTTTTGTCCCCTCCCCAGAGCCGGCGGTGCCTGCGAGCCTTCACCACGCCCTGCGCGCGGCGGCCCTTCGACCTGCTCGGGCGCTGCTTTCTCTGGGCTCGTTCTGCTGCTGGGCTACCGCTAGTATTTCTGCCGAGCTCTCCACGCTCATCTCCAGCAAGGAGGCCGCCATTTGCTCGAAACCAAGAAGAGAATTTCCCTCCACCCTTCTTTTACCTGGTCCGAGCCACGCAAACTAAGTTTTCAACAGCGTCTCTTCTTGGTCCTCGGTCTCTTTGATCTTCCGCGTGCCACCAATATCCTTCCTGAATACTCCGTTAAAATATTTGCTTCCTTTGCTTTGTGTAAAAAATCAGAAATTTTTCTAAGGAAGAAACTTTAAACCACCTCCTTACAGCTGATCTGAGGCCCCCAAGGTGAAGCGTCACTCTTTAAATACAGGCTTTTACGATAACTGATTAAGCCTGACCTGCGGGAAAGTTCTTAGGCAAATTCCCTGTATCTACCACTCCTCTTCCTCCGTTGTAGAGGAAGCAGAACTTCACCTGTACCCTCTTGAGCTCTCCAGCTGGGCCAGAGACGTTAAATTGACTTAATACAGTTTAACCGGAGAAAAGCAACACATTTTGATATCTGTGTGGGCGTCTCCACAGGAAATGACCAAAAGAAGTGACAAACCTAAATGCTTATATACTGGTATTAGCTACAACAAATTTCAAAAGTCCACATTTAAAGATGCCATTGATGAAACTAATAGAAGCACAGGGTACAGGGAAATGTTTACACGTGTAAGTGGTTGCTACAAATCCATCAGTAAAATGAAAACAACCTGTAAAATGAGAATCAAGGATATACACAAATTGTAGCAGATATTCAAATGACAAAAACACATCACTAGTAGTCAGATAAGCAAATTTGAACAATGAGATTAATTTACCTGCCAGATTGCAAATGATTTTTAAGTAATAATAAAAATTTACATTTACTGATCAATCATTACGTTCTAGTCAGTGTGTTGAGGGGCTTATATATTTTATTTCATTACTCTAAAATATAGGCTCCGAGAAAACAAGGACCAAAATTTAATTATTCACTTCTGAATTGTCAACAAAAAAGAACCCAAACTCTGTAAAATAAGGAAATAAATAAAATGTTCTGAGACAAATATTACATGTGACCATGGCCCAGAGAGCCATGCCCAGGAAGCCTTGAGCAAGTTGTCTCCTGTTGGGTTAAATTTGGTTTTATGCATTTCAGGGAGACAGGAATTACACATGAAGTCATAAATGAATACAGGGAAGGTGTACGTTGGTTTGGCCTGAAAAGGCTGGACATCTGGAAATGGGACATTACAGGTTACACGTGGGGTTAAAGATTCTTTGATTTGTAATTGGTTGAAGAAATGAAGCTTCGTCTAAAGGCTTGGTATGTTTTAACATAAGTTTGTTAACCAGAGACAAGTTACAGGACTAAGACTCAAACTCAAATAATCTGTCAAGTAAATTAATGTGTGGTTTAAGCTTTGTCTTGCATAGACTTAAGCCTATTAATGAGTTGCAAAGGATATCTCCAAGAAAGGAAGAGGGCATGAAGGGGTAGGTCTGACTGACCTTCTCATGGCCAGCAACTGAGCTTTAGGGTATTTCTGGGGTCCCCTTGGCTAAGAAGAGTGTACATTCCCTCAGCTGGGAGGGTTTAAGATTTTATTTTAGTTCACAGAATGCTCACCCTCTAGCACGGCTGCTGGAGAAGACTAAGCAATCAATGCATATTTATTGAATGTTCATACCGAAATTGTTTGCAATATCCCAGCATGCTACTTCTCTAGTTGTTTCCACAGCTGGCTCATCCATAAAACCGCAGCACAAAAGGGACTTCCCCTCAGTTACTCTTCATTTCGTCTAGGAGTATTCGCTTGTTTTCCCAAACAGCTATAATCCCTATCTGTAATTATCTTATTTGTTTACTTGTTTATGATTTGTCTCGTCCTACTAGAGTGCTAGCTCCCTAAGGGCAGAAACTACCCTACCTCTGGAGAAATAGAAACTGCTGTTTCTCCAGCCAAACCTATGACTCACAGAGAACAGAGGTTAAGAAAATGCTTACAAAATGGGTTAACAAATGGTGGGGGAAATAAATGGAAAATTATGGTACATCATACCAAGAATTAGTTGGTTTCATTGCACTTCGCTTTATTGCGACTCACAGATATTGTTTTCTACAAATTGAAAGTTCGAGGCAAGCCCATGTCTAGCAAGTCTACCGGTGCCATTTTTCCAATAGTATGTGCATGCTTCATATCACCGTGTCAAATGTTGGTAATTCTCACAACACTTCAAACATTTTCATTATTATTATCTGTTATGGTGATCTCTGATCAGTGATGTTACTATTGTAATTGCCTCCCTATTTACTGAGAGATAACAATACTGAAATTAGGTCAATTAGTATCCTTACAATGGCCTATAAGTGTTCAATGAAAGGAAGAGTCCATGTCTCTCACTTTAAATCAAAAGCTAGAAATGATTAAGGTTAGTGTGGAAGGCATATTGAAAACTGAGAGAGGCCGAAACCTAGGCCTCTTGTGCCAAACATTTAGACAAGTTATGAATGCAAAGAAAAAGTTCTTGAAGGAAATTAAAAGTACTGTTCTAGTGAACACATGAATGATAAGCAAAACAGCCTGATTTCTCATCTGGAGAAAGTTTTAGTGGTCTAGCTAATGATCCAACGAGCCTTGACATTCCCTTAATCCAAAGCCTAATCTAGAGCAGGACCCTAACTCTCCTCAATTTTATGAAGGCTAAGAGTGGTAGGAAGCTATAGAAGAAAAGTTTGAAGCTAGAACAAGTTGGTTCATCAGGTGTAAGGAAAAGAAGCCATCCCATAACATAAAAGTACAAGGTGAAGCAGCAAGTGCTGATGTAGAAACTGCAGCAAGTTATCCACATATGAGTGAGAACATGTGAAGTTTGTCTTTCTGTGCCTGGCTTATTTCACTTAATATAACATCCTCCAGTTCCATCCATGTTGCAAATGACAGGATTCATTCTTTTTATGGCTGAATAATATTCCATTGTGTATGTGTACCACTTGCTTTATCCATTCATCCATTGATGGGCACTTAGGTTGATTCTAAATCTTGGCTATTGTGAATAGGGCTGCAATAAACATGGAAGTGCAGCTATCTCTTCGATATACTGATTTCCTTTCATAACAAAACTTTAATGGATGAGGAGTTGCTTCTTATGAATGAGCAAAGAAAATGATTTTGTGAGATGGAAACTACTCTTGGTGAAGATGTTGTGAACATTGTTGAAATGACAACAAAGGACTTAGAATATTACATAAATTCAGTTGGTAAAGCAGTGGCAAATTTTAAGGATTGACTCCAATTTTGAAAGAAGTTCTACCGTGGATAAAATGCTATCAAACAGCATCTCACTCTACAGAGAAATCTTTCATGAAAAGAAGAGTCAGTCAATCAATGTGGCAAACTTCAGTGTTGTCTTGTTTTAAGAAATTGCCACAGCCCCAGCTACTCAGGAGGCCTTTTGCACAAAGAAGAGTTAGCACCTGAGCTCATAGTATCTTGTAGCTTTTCCCCAACAGTTGTTTGGAGCAACACTGTTCTGCAAGATTTTAATAAGTCTGCCCAAAATACGGTGTTACATGCTCCAATGTCTTAGACACAATACGGGTTTGGGGATAAACAGCTGCTTCTGGTCTTCACAAGATGTTTAAAAGTGGATAATGTGTTATAAATCTTAAGGGAAATCGGTGACAGTGTGTAGTATTTTAAAAACTGAGTGTTACCTGTTTCATCTCCAACCATCAGTTCATTTATTTCAGCATTTTCTGTTCAGAAAATCCAATCATTCTTTCAACCTCAAAACAAACACCTATTCTAATCTCACCTCAACAGCCCAAGCAGTATTTCTAGCTACCTTTAGGATATTTCCTTTTAAATATTTCACCATTACCTCCGATTCAAGGGACTGAAAATGAAGTCATTCATTTATTCCTCTTCCCACATCTACATTTCTCTCCTTCGCATCATTTTTCTGTATGCCTTGATAGAATAACTTTGTCCTTTTTTTTTGATTCCATAAACTCAATCAGTTGCCAACTTATTGTCTTATTGATCACTTATTCCAGCCTGTCAAGGAAATTTGGAATCAACATTCTATCATTCTGGTCATTTCCCTTCATTCACTAATCAAAAACATTTAAATCCATGAATTTCTAAGGCATTCTTTAACTACATCCCGAAATTTTAATATGTTGTGCTTTAGTTACCATTCAGTTCAAAATATTTCCTCATTTCCTTTATGAATTTTTTCTTCAATCTATGCATAATTTACAAGTATGATATTTAATGTCCAAATAATTTTGCATTTTCTACGTATCATTTGCTTTTGAGTTGTAGTCTAATTCTACTATTTTCTGAAAACATGTACTGTGAATTTCAACAGACTTGTTTTATGTCCCAGCATATAATCTATTTTAGTGAATTTTTCATATATACTAAAAAAAATTGTATTCTGTGGTAGTTGTGTATAGTGTTCTGTACACATCAATTATATCAAGTTGTATGATAGCACTGTTCAGGTCATCTATATTGTTACCGATTTTCTGTCTAATTGTTCTATCAATTACTAAGAGAGTAGTATTTAACTCTCGAACTAAAATTGTGTATTTATCTATTTCTCCTTTCAGTTTTATCCTCTTGAGCTTTATTAATCTTGAAACTACAGTCATGAACTGCATAACAGTGTTTCAATCAAGGACAGACTACATATATGATGGTGATTCCAAAATCACCCATATTTTTACTGTACTTTTCCTATATTTAGGTATGTTCAGATACACAAATACTTACCATTGTATTATAATTGCCTATAATATTCAATGCAGTAACAGGCTCTATAGGTTGGTAGCCTATGTACAATAGGCCATACTATACAGCATAGGTGTGCAGTAGGCTATACCATGTGGGTGTGTGTAAGTACACTCTATGATGTTTGTACAACTATGAAATTGCCTAACAATGCATTTCTCAGAACATATCTCTGTTGTTAAACAACACATAACTATATATAATTAGGTACATTCACAATTATTATTAAGTCTTCTTGATGTATTGACCATTTCTTCATTATAAAATGTCCTTTTTATATCACTGTTAATAGTCCTTTTCCTGAAGTCTACTTTGTCAAATACTAATATAACCATCCAGCTTTCTTATGATTAATATTTGCATGGAATATAATTTTCCATCCATTTACTTTTAACCTATCTTGACTTTTGTATTTTTATTACATTTCTTAGACATGGCATATATTTGGGTCTTGCTTTTTTTAAAATTTAGTTGGATAATCTCTTTTAATTGGAGAGTTTATGCCATTAACATTTCAGCATTGTTGGGTTTATTTTTATTATCTTGCTATTTGTTTTCTATTTGTCTTATCTGTTCTTTGTTCATTTGTTCCTATTTTCTTTTGGATTGATTATTATTTAGTATTCTACTTCTTTCTCCTCTATTGAATTATTAGCTATACTTCTTTGATTTACTGTCTTAGTGTTTGCTCGTACAATATACATCTTTAATTTATCACATTCTACCTTCTAGTAATATTATGTCACTTCACATATAATATAAAGATATTTAAAATGTATACTTGCATTTTACCCCCATCCCCATTCTTTCTGTTGTGGTCATATATGTTGCTTTGTCTTAATTTAAAGAAAAAAATTTAGGCCGAATATGCTAATTACTCTGATCTGATCACTATACATTGTATTAAAATATCACTATGTGTCCCATAAATATGTACAATTACTATGTGTCAATTAAAGAATTAAAAAATAAAAATAAAATAAAATAAAAATTTAGGCCGGGCACAATGGCTCATGCTTGTAATCCCAGCGTTATGAGAGTCTGAGATGGGAGGATTGCTTTAGGCCAGAGTTTAAGACCAGCCTGGGCAACACAACAAGACCTTGTCTCTAAAACAATATTAAAAATTAGCCAGGCATGGTAGTGCATGTCTGTAGTGCCAGCCACTCAGGAGGCTGAGGCGGGAGGATGGCTTGGGCCCAGGAATTTGTGGCTGCAGTGAGTTACAATGGCTCCACTGCACTCCAGCCTGGGAGTCAGAGTGAGACCACCTTCTCTAAATAAAAAAAAAAAAAAAAAAAGGAAAGCCAGAAAAACTTTCTATATTTAAAAGAAACTAAAAATTACCATTTTATATATTTTTCCACCATTTCTGAAGCTCTTTCTTACTTTGTGTAAGCCCAGATTTCTATCTGGCAACATTTTCCTTCAGCATGAATGACTTCATTAATATTTATTATGGAACACATCTACTAGTGATGAATTCTCTCACCTTTTGTTTTTCTGAAAACATCTTTATCTCACCTTCATTTTCAAAAGATGTTTCTGTTAGGATATAGAATTTGAAGTTGATAGTTTTTTTTTTTTCTTTCAGCCCTTTAAAGATATACCAGTATTATTTTTTGGTTTGCGTTGTTTTTGAAAGTAAATCCTGGTAAGTCTGTTTCCTTTTCTGTACATATGCTATACTCTGTGCTTTCCTGTATGATTTTAAAATGTTTTCTTTATCATTGGTTTTCAGCAATTTGATTGTGATGTGCCTAGACATAGTTTTCTTTGTGTTTAGCCTACATGCAGTTTTTTGAGCTCAAATCTGTGGGTTTAGAGTTTGAACTAAATTCAGAAATAATATTAGTGGGAGACGTCAACACCTCACTCAGGATTTGACACAACATCTAAAGAGAAAATCAACAAAGAAACATTGGATTTAAACTGGACTTTACCAAATGGAACTAACAGACATTTGCAGAACATTCTATCCAACAACTGCAGGATATATATTCTTTTCATCACACATGGAACATTCTCCAGGATAAAAACTCTATATTAGTCCACAAAACAAGACTCAACAAATTAAAAAATTTGAAATCAAATCAGATCAAATATCTTCTTGGACCACAATGGAATACAACCAGAAATCAATACAAGAGGTACTCTGGTAACTATACAAATACATGGAAATTAAATGGCATGCTTCTGAATGGCCATGGGATCAACAAAGAAATTAAGATGAAATTCAATAAGATCCTTGAAACAAATGAAAATGGAAACAGAACATACAGAAACCTAGGGGATAGAGTAAAAGCAGTGCTAAGAGGGAAGGGTATAGCCATAAATACCTACATCAAACAAGTAGAAAGACTGCAAACTAACAGTGTAACAATGTACCTCAAGGAACTAGAAAAGCAAGAATAAACCAAACCCAAAACTAAGAAAAGAAAAGAAATAATAAAGACCATAGTGGAACTAAATAGTATAGAGACTAAAAAATAAAAATAAAATAAAAAGAATCAAAGGAATGAAAAGATAAACAAAATTTATAAAACACTAGCTGAACTAACCAAGAAGAGTAAAGACCCAAATACACAAATTCAAACACGAAAAAGGAGATTACAGCCAATACCATGAAAATACAAAAAATCATCAGAAACTATTATGAACAACTATATGCAGACAAACTGGAAAACCTAGAGGAAATTGATAAATTCCTGAAAACATACAACCCACAAAGATTGACTCAGAAAGAAATAAAAAATCTGAACGGACCAATAATGAATAGTGAGATTGAATTGGCTGTAAAAAGTCTCCCAACAAAGAAAAGCCCAGGACTAGATGGATTCACAGCCTACTTATACCAAATGTACAAAGAAGAACTAGTATCAATCCTCCTGAAACTGTTCCAAAAAAATCTAAGAAGAGGTAATTCTCCCTAATTCATTCTATGAGGCAAACATCACCTTGATACCCAAATCTGACAAAGACACAACAAAAAAAAGACAACTACAGGGCAATATCACTGATAAACATAGATGTTAAAATCCTCAACAAAGTACTATCAAACTGAATTCAACAGCACATTGAAAAGATAGTATACCATGATCAGGTGCAATTTGTACCAGGGATGCAAGAATGGTTCAACATACTAAAACCAATAAATGTGCTACATCACATCAACAAAGTAAAGGACAAAAATCATACGATCATCTCAATAGATGCAGAAAAAGCATTTGATAAAATTCAACAGACTTTCATGATAAAAACTTTCAATAAGCTAGGCATAGAAGGAACATACCTCAACATAATAAAAGCCATATATGACGAACCCACAGCTAACATCATACTTCATGGGAAAAAGTTGAAAGCCTTTCCTCTAGTAACTGGAACAAGATAAGGATACGCACTTTCACTACTCCTGCTCAACATAGTACTGGAAGTCCTAGCCAGAACAATCAAGCAAGAAAAAGAGGCATACAAATTTAAAAAGAGGAAGTCAAATTGTCCCTCTTTGCTCAAGATAAGATCTTATACCTAGAAAAACCTAAAGACTCCACCAAAAACCTCTTAAATTTGATAAATTAATTCAGTAAGTTGCAGGTTACAAAATCAACATACAACAATTAGTAACATTTCTATACATCGATAACAATCTTGCCAAGAAAGAAATCATTATGGCAATCCCATTTACAATAGCTACAAAAAAAATAATAATACCTGAGAATAAACTTAACCAAAGAAGTGAAAGATCTGTACAAGGAAAACTACAAAACATTGAAGAAAGAAATTGAAGATAACACAAACAAATGGAAAAAAATTTCTTGCCCATGAATCAGAAAAATTTATATTGTTAAAATGACCCTATTGCTCAAAGCAACAAATAAATTTAATGCAATCTATACAAAGGTCATTCTTCATGGAATTAGAAAAAAACAATTCTAAAACTCGTAGGAACCAAAAAAGAGCCTGAATAGCTGAAGCAATCTTGAGCAAAAATAACAAAGTTGGAGACATCACATTATCTGACTTTGATATATATTACAAGGTAATCAATGTTACAAGGCTATAATAAACAAAATAGAATGGTATTGGACACATAGATCAATGGAACAGAGTAGAGAACCCAGAAGTAAAGCTACAGCCAACTGCTCTTTGACAAAGCCAACAAGAACTTACATTGGGGAAAGGATACCCCTTCAATAAATAGTGCTGGGAAAATTGGTTAGTCACATGCAGAAGAGTGAAACCGGACCCCTATTTCTCCTCATACAGAAAAAAAATCACTTCAAAATGGATTAAAGACTTAAATATAAGACTCAAAACTACAAAAACACTAGAAGAAAATCCAGGGAAAACTCTCTGGACATTTGTCTAACCAAAGAATTTATGGCTAAGACCTCAAAAGCACATGAAACAAAAACAAAAATAGACAAATGAGACTTAATTAAACTAAAAATCTTCTTCACGGCAAAATAAATAATTGAGAGGGTGAAGAGGCAACCTGTTGAATGGGAGAAAATATTTGCAAACTATTCATCTAACAGGGGACTCATATCCAGAATATACAAGGAACTCAATAGGAAAAAAGCCAAATACCCCCATTAAAATTGTGTAAAGGACATGAATAGAAATTTCTTAAGACATACAAACAGCCAATATGTATATGAAAAAATGCTCAATATCTCTAGTCGTCAGAGAAATGCAAATCAAAACCACAATGATATATTATCTTGCCCTAGTCAAAATGGCTATTATTAAAAAGACAAAAATAACAGATGTTGGCAAGGTTGTGGAGAAAAGTGAATGTTGGTGGGAATGTAAACTAGTACAGCCACCCACTATGGAAAACAGTATGGAGGTTTCTCAAAAGAGTATGGAGGTTTCTCAAAAAAAAACTAAAAATAGAATTACCATTCAATCCAGCAATCCTACTACTGGGTATCTACCCAAAGGAAAAGAAATCAATATGCCAAAGGGCTTCCTGTATTTACATGTTTATTACAGAAATATTCACGATAGCAATGATAGGGAACCTAACCTGATTCTCCATCAAGAGATGAATGGATAAAGAAATCGTGATATATATATACACAATGGAATACTATTGAGCCATAAAAAAGAATAGAATCATGTCATTTGCAGCCACAGATAGAACGGGAGGTCATTATCTTAAGTGAAATAAGCCAAGCACAAGAAAAAAAATATCCCATGTTTTCTCATATGGGGGAGCTACAAAATTTGAAGGAGGTAGAGAGAGAAAAAATAGATTACAGAGACTGGGGAAGGTTGGGGGAGAATGAATAGAAGTGGGTTAAAATGTACAAACATGCAGGAACATAGGAATAAATTCAGTGTTTGATAGCAGAGTAGAATGCCTATACTCAAAAAAATGTATTGCAGTCTGGTGATAGACACACTGAATACACTGATTTGATCACTACACGTTATATGCATGTAATAAAATTTCTCATGTACCCCATAAATTTGCACAAATAAAAATAAACAAAATCGAACACACACACAATAGTACAGCTGCTTTAAAAAATGAAGAAAAAGGTCGGGCGCGGTGGCTCACGCCTGTAATCCTAGCACTCTGGGAGGCCAAGGCGGGTGGATCATTCTGAGCTCAGGAGTTTGAGACCAGCCTGAGCCAGAGCGAGACCCCGTCTCTACCAAAAATAGAAAGAAATTAATTGGACAGCTAAAAATATATATAGAAAAAATTAGCCGGGCATGGTGGTGCATGCCTGTAGTCCCAGCTACTCGGGAGGCTGAGGCAGGAGGATCGCTTGAGCCCAGGAGTTTGAGGTTGCTGTGAGCTAGGCTGGCGCCACGGCACTCACCCCAGGCAAGAGAGTAAGACTCTGTCTCAAAAAAAAAAAAAAAAAAAAAGAAGAAGAAAAAAAAAAAACAAAAAAACAAACTGAAGCATAAAGAGAAAAAAGACTGAAAGAAAATGAACGGACCCTTATGAACTGTGAGAGAATATCAGACATTATAATATACATGTATTATGAGTGACAGAAGTAACAGAGAAAGAGGAGGAGAATTTAATCCATTTATGTTCAAGGTTATTATTGATACGTTTTGTTCCTGTCATCTTGTTAATTGTTTTCTGGTTATTTTACTAATATGTATTGTTTATTCCTTTCTTTTTCTCTTATAGTTTGTTATTGTGGTGTGGGGGATTTCTGCAGTTGTACCTTCTGTGTCCTTTCTCTTTCTCCTTTGTATGGTTGCATTACCAGTAGAATGTTACACTTTCATGTGTTTTTATTATAATAAATTTCAAACCTGGAAGTTTAGGACTCTTGGGAGCCTTTCTTTTATGACCAGTCTAGTGATAGTGAATCCCCTAAGCATTCGTTTGTCTGGAAATTACTTTATTTCTCCTTCATTTACAAAGGATAATTTTGTTGGATATAGTTTCTTGGGTGGCATTTTTTTTTCTTTCAGTCATTTGAATATATCATCCTATTTTCTGTGGCCTTTAAGGTTTCTGCTGAGAAATCTGCTTTTAATCTGGTGGGGATTACTTTATAGGTGATTAGATGCTTTTCTCTTGCTGTTTTTAGATTTGCTTTTTAATTTTGACCTTAGAGAGTCTGATTATAATGTGCTATGATGAAGACTTTTTGTGTTGTAGCTCCCTGGGGATCATTGAGCCTCCTGTATTTCAATGTCTATATTTCTTGCTAGACATGGGAAGTTTTCATCTATTATTTCATTAAATAGGTTTTCTAATCCTTTCTTTGTAAATTTGGTCATTTTATGTGCCCCAAATGTTAAAAAGTCTTTGCTCATTTTTTTTATTCTTTTTTCATTGTTTTTATCAGACTGAGTTATTTCAAAAGACCTGTCTTCGAGTTCTAAGATTCTTTCTTCTGCTTGATCTAGTCTGTTGTTGAAGCTTTCAAATGTATTTTGTGTTTACTTCAATGAATTCTTCAGTTCCAGAATTTCTATTTGGTTCTTTTTAAAAATATCTGTCTCTTTGATAAATGTCTCATTTGTATCCTGAATATTTTATCTGATTTCTTTGTATTGTTTTTCAGAAATCTCTTGCATCTCACTGAACTTCTTTAAAATCAGTGTTTGTATTCTTTTTCTGGGATTTGGGAAATTTCTTTTTGATTAAGATCTATTGATGGATAATTATTGTGTTTCTTTGGAGGTATCACATTTCCTTGCTTCTTCATGTTTCCTGTGTCCTTACACTGATATCTACACATCTGGTGTAACCATTCCTTCTTCCTATTTTTGAATTTACTTTAATACAGGAGGATGTTTTTCTAAAGATATACTTAATGGTGTTTGTTGGGTAGGGTACTTTGGCTTCAATTCTGGGTGCATGTAGTATTGTAGTTTCTGTATGATATTTTTGCCTGTAAACACAGTTAGTGTTATATATGATTTCCTCAGTAGGTTAGGGTGCAATTATTAGTGGAGGCTGTGGTGAAGTTATGCTGGGTACTGGGATGCCAGGTGGGACAGTCTTCAGGCCCAAGTAGTGGCAGAAATGGAGTGAATATGCTTATCTTTATGCCTCAGGACACTGTTTGCTGGCATCTCTGTTGTTGGTGGGTTGATTCTTGGACCTTAAGACAGTTTTTTCAGATGCCAGTAGTGGCAGTGGTGGACCAAATGGGTGGCAGGTGCTCAGGCCCCTTGGCAGCAGGCATGGTGTGGATGATGGCAGTAACAATGGTGGAACAATTATCTGGGTTCCAAG
Source organism: Indri indri (assembly GCA_004363605.1). NCBI lineage: Eukaryota > Metazoa > Chordata > Mammalia > Primates > Indriidae > Indri > Indri indri. The sequence goes on from RJWJ010015711.1 coordinate 18,383, forward strand.
CAGCGTGTATGGATGTTGGCAGTGGGTGCAATGGGCAAGGCGGGCCAGTCGCCAGGCCTGTAGGTAGGTGCCAGCTGAAGTGGCAGCAGCTGGAAGTTTAGGGCCAACCTCAGGCCCTCAGGAGTGGTGCTGAGGTGACCAGCATGGTGGATTGGGTTGTGCTATGTGCTCTGTCTCAAGGCTGGGGCTGAAACTGGGCTGGGCAGGCTTGTCCTCAGGCCCCCTAATGGTGAGAATAGGCACCAGCCATGGTGGGTGCAGGTGGGGCGATCCTCAGGCTGCAGGCAGAGTGCTGGGATTAAGGGTGGTAGCAGCCTTGGCAAATCCCTGCCACTGGAGTGGGTGGGGCACAGCAGCCACAGCCCAGGCCAGCAGGTGGGGAATGCCACTGAGGCCTGGCTCCCTTCCTAGCCCCAGTTGCTGGAATGCTCCTGGCTCACTCCCCTGTCCCAGCAGCAACAGCTTGAGTTCCCATAATGCCCCAGTCCTGGTGCCTCTGGGTCCCAGGACAGCATGCAGTTTGCCAGAGACTAGTTTTGAAAACGGCTCCTTGCTGTAGCTCCTTAGGTCTCAGAAAGGGTGTGGGACCTGGCCTGAACTCCCTCCTCAGAGCAATTCCATCCCATGGTCTCCTAGCATCTCCCTATGTTAGTTTCAGGGGATGGGAGGGCTGAGGGGTTCTCCTGTGGCCAGGATCTCACACTTTTACAGTGGGTATGTGGACCACTGGAAGTCTTTTACTCACCTTTTCCCTGCATTGGGAAGTTACTCCCAACTCCCGACGAATCCCAGCCAGAGAGGCTGCTTCTCCTCCTTTTCCTTCCCTGATTTTGGTGTCTCCTGTCGCTTCTCTGTTAAATTCCAGCATTCTCTCTAGGACAATGTAATCAAAGTGTGACTCTCCATACTCCTCTCTGGTTGTTCTAAGTGGAGGAGGCAGGCATGAAATGCTTCTGGTCAGCCATCCTGAACTCCTCCCCAGTGTGCTTCAGTTAGGATAGTTTCTATTGGTATGTGTTGAAGTTCAATGAATTTTTCTCTTGCAAGTTCTAATCTTCTGATTCATCATTCTTGTAAAATTTTCATTTCCAGTATTATATTTTTTAATGCTAGAAGCCTTTAGTATTTTTACAATATATTCCATTTTCCCTTAAATTCTTGAGCATAATTATAACTGTTTGAGAGTCTTTATTTGCTAATTCCATTATCCTTGCCATTTCAGGATCTCTTTATCACATTTTCCTTTTTCTTCCTGGTATGGATCAAGTATTTCTGCTTCTTTGCATATCTAATGATTTTTAGTTGGATACTGGACATTATAATTTTTATGTTTCTCAGTGTTTGGATTTTCTCTTCTTCCTTTAAAGATCTTAAAGTTTGTTTTGGCAGACATTTCAGTTACATGTGGATCAGCTCTTTCCTTTTGGGGATTGTCTTCAGACTTTGATAGGATGGGGGTACAGTAGCCTTTACTTTAGGACTGTTTAGCCCTAGTACTAAGGCATGACTCTTCTGAGGTCTCTACTGAATGTCCTGTGAAGTTAATAGCATCTCTCTTCTTTGGATGGTAGGAATCCAGCATCTCCCAATCTTGTATGAACTCTGGGAATTGTTTAGCTTATGGTTTTCTGGCTGTTGGATCTTTTTGTTTATAGGGATGGGGGTCTCACTACATTGCTCAGGCTGGTGTCCAACTCCTGACCTCAAGCAATCCTCCCATCCTGGCTTCCCAAAGTGCTGGCATTACAGGGGTGATGTCCTCTGGCTATTGCATTTTGTCTGTGCCTTATAGTATTCTCCTTAATATATGTCTAAATTGAATTCAGTCAAAGACTAAAATGGATCTCTTTGAAAATTTCTGGAGCTCTTTTTCTGCCTGGTTTCCTGATACTCTGCCCTGAAAATCCCTTTAACTTAGACCTCCCAAAACTCTTATCTCTGTCTTTTCATCTCAGTGAGGCCTTTGGCTTTACTTCCTCTCCTCCCCCCTCCCCCCTACCGCTGCCGTGCTACAGTCTGAGAATTACCTCCAGATAGAAAGCTAAGATGTTGTTTTCCTTCTCTCAAGGATCACAGTTCTGCTCTGTGTGTAGTTTCTTATATTTTGTCTAGTTTTCTGATTGTTTATGCAGGAAGGCAGTTCCTATAGCAGATACTTTTATATGGGAGGAAGTAGAAGTTATTTCTAGTAAGTTTAAGATTAAAACTTAGCTTCTAGAAAGTATATTAGAAGCTCTGTATGCATAGTCAGGGGTTTTGGACTGTTGGACTGCAAAACAGAATGGGTAATTGATTTCATTATCCACCCCCCCGTAAAAGTCATTATCTGTAGAACCTTTCTTTTGAGCATCTCACTTTGAAACTCAGCTATTCCTGAGTTCAGATCTTGCAAGGTTAAATGTCTCCGGAAGACAAACCTTTTATTTCCCATGATGGTGGTTCAGCAATTCTCTCTCCAATTTCTTTTCTGCTATTCAGTAGTTTTCTGAGGATATTTTTCCTTAATTTTGATATTTTCAGAATTTTCAAATAATTTTCAATCTGTGTGAACTTTTATTCATACTCTTTTTTATTTTATTTTATTTTTATTTTGAGACAGGGTTTCACCCTCTTGCCTGGGGTAAAGTGCAATGGTGTCATCATAGCTCACTGTGTAACTTCAAACACCTGGGCTCAAGTGAGCCTCCTGTCTCAGCCTCCCAAGTAGCTAGGACTACAGGTGCAAGCCAACACGCCCAGCTAATTTTTTCTATTTTTAGTAGAGATGGGGTCTCACTCTTGCTCAGGCCAGTCTCGAATTCCTGAGCAAAAGCTATTCTCCCGCCTTGGCCTCCCAGAGTACTAGGATTACAGGCATGAGCTACCATGCCTGGCCTAAAAATTTTGATTATAAGTAAGCAGGAGTTTTGTATTTGCTGATGACAGTGCCCTTTGGATTTTATACACACATGTATATGCATACATGTATATACCTGTATATACATATATACATATATTCATAAATACATGCATATATACACATAAAGCATATACATATCTTTTTATATATGTGTGTATAAATATTCACACAAATGTATTTAAATTTATTCAGCATTTGAATATGTTTATAACACAAAGATGCATCTTCTGTATCAGTTCAGTCTGATGAATGGCTGAAACATGCCTGGAATTCCTCTGAAATGTTGGGATGTATATGTGTGTACGTGTGTGCTTGTATGTGAGCAGGGGAGAGGAGTAAAGAAGAAACAGTTATGTTTGAATTACAGAGAAAACTTAGCACACCAAATAGTGAATTCACATTCCTCCTCCGCTTCAGAACTTCTCTTCCCTTGTAGTCAAACTGCATAACCTCTTCCTCACTCCTACCCGATGACACACGAGATACTTTTAAATGTACCAAATAAAAATTTCTCCAACCTGTGCACCGCCTCCTCCTTATTTCAGATCTTTATCGTACTTCAGTGGATTTAGACAATATTTCCTGAAAAAAATTCACATTCTTTCTCGTTCCCACTTGTCCCACATGGATGGCATGGTGATTTCTCTTAGATATAAGTCTGACCATGTCATTCCTCTGCCTAAAATGACTGAGTAGTTTCCAACTACTCTTGGAATAAAGGACAAAATCCTTAACATGTCCCAAAGACCCAGCCTGTTCTGTTCTCACCTCATTCTCCAGCCTCATGCATGACATTTCTTCAGCACACTGACCTTTCAGTGCCTTGAGTGCACCAAGTTCCTTTCCATACACCACTTGCCCTGCTTTTAATGTTGTTCCAGAAAATTATAATTAAATTCTTCTTTCCGTAATTGTTAATCAAATGTCTGTATCTCCTTATGGACTGTAAGTTTCATGAAGACAGGAACAAGTCTTGCTCCAGCTCTGAACAAGGTATTTGGGACAGAAAATATGCTCAATAAATATTTGTTGAAGGAAGGAAGGACAGAAAGAAGGAAATGAAATATTAAGGACATTCATTTGAATGAGCTTTTGTTAAAGTGAAATGAATCCAACTATAATCTAAGGTTTATTATTTAATTGATCATCAATTCCATTCTAGTTTGGACAAGAAAGGAACATAAATGAAACTCTTTTCTCTCAGTAAAAAGAGAAGACATTTAGAAAGAGGATTGTAGCAACGGAAGTCGAAGTTTAAAGATTTTACTACTCTTCTTGTTTTCATTCATTTACTTATCATAGAGTGAACCAAAATAGTTCCAACTTTAGATCTGCAGATAACTTCTTCCTGCTACTATAAATGTAGCCAATTCTGCTTACCATGATTTATCCTTTTTGGAACATTGTTTTAATAATGGTAACTGTAATGGTAATAGTAGCAACTTGTGGGGGTAGTTTATAATAATAAAGAATTATCACCCTTTATTCTTAGCTTACCATTGTGCTTTTTCTTTCCAAAGTAGAGTCTTCACTCAGTATTCTCCTTTTCAAATAAAAACCCCTATTGTATACATTCTGGCAGCTCGTAAAAAAATAACTGATCCTTACAGTAGAGGGCAGCAGAGGAGCACATCTCAGGATGAAAATACTGAGACCCCTCCACGTCCTCTTGTTAGGGCTCTCTCCTTGGAATAACGTGCGGCTGGGTCATTTAGAGGAAGACTTACGACATTTGAGAAAATATAAGTTGAGAAGATAGAGTGACTATAAGATCACTAAATATCTCAAAATTTTTGAAAACCCAGGGAATTATAAACATGTTGATTTTGAACATGTAAATTTTATATCTTATTTTCATGGACAAGAATATGCATAACATATACAATATTATTGTCAATAGCAGATCCTGGCTTTTCTTAATCTCTGTCTTTAATAATTCTTATTTTTATTGAAAACACAAAAGTGATAAATTTTAAAGATTGGGTTTGTGTTCATTACATAGATAAAGGGAGTTTAAGTATAAGCCATAAACGTTTTTGATCCTTCCAAAGATCACACTTAGGAATTTATTTTTATGTTATGTTGTCTAATGCTTTTCTCATTTGCTTGCGTGAACTAGGAAGGTGACTGAGCTTGGAGAAATATATTCTGTGGTATTGTATACCTGGCACTATGAGCCACTGAAAGTCAATCACAGAGGCCAAATGACTCCAAAGATACTTGTGTTGACTGAGAAGCAGTTCAATGCAGTGTTCAGCTAGGATGAGGCTATCAAGTCAGAATATGTAGGTTCCATGGAATTTATATAAAGCCCTAAAGTCGGTAAAGCTTGACAGATGGAGCTATCATTTATTTTTTAAGGTTCCCTGTCACAGGAGGAAGTAGGAGTTGAAAGGAAAGCAAGCCGCATGGTCTGGCTTATGCACTTGGTTGTACTTTTGGGCCAATCACATAGAGAGTCACTGTTAAAAGGTAAAACATACTTCCTTATTTAGAGGAAAATCTATTTAAGAGTGGAGCTGTCCATAGTGCCTGGAAGGCTTTGATAGTTCCGGGTACAAAGGTAAAAAATAACATAATGGGATATCAGATTATTGATGGTAGTCAGCCAGAGAAGCCCCTACAAAAAAATATGGTGAAAAAGGGAGAAACTACTTTCTCTACAACATTCAAAAATTAACTCTAGAAAATAACTTTTAAGCTTGGGAGCAAGACACTGATGAGACACTTGGCATTCATCCCCCGCTACCCCCGGGAAAGGACCAAGGCAATGAATAAACAGCTAGGCTTTGACTAGAGTGTCAAAGGGAGAGCGCTGGAGTGCAGTGCGGGAGTGGACACACATCTGTGGTGACTGGAAGTCCAGGAGGGCAGCGTGGAGGCCCCCGGCCTCCCCCTCCCAGATCAGATTGGCCTGGAGTCAGGAGGCGCTTTCTGAGCAGACCCCTGACACCTGTAGTCCTTCCAACAGGGAGATCCCAGAGTCTCCCAGTTTGGATAGCTGCTGGGAATTCACACAGTTGCATTGCCCCTCATTAGGGTCACAGGTGTGTACCCACACCCCACCCACTGCTGTGAGCCAAGCTGCTGCTGCAGGGCACCATCTTGAGATCACAGCCACTTCTGCTGAGCACCCTCCTCTAGGGGCGCAGCAATTCCTGCACCTCCCCAGAACTAGGGCTTCATCTTCATTCCAGCAAGGCTACACCAGAGGCTGAACACCACCACCCCAGCAGTGTGGAGCCTGGGTGGGCCCAGGATTGGCTGTGACACTGGTCCTGCACAAGAGGGAAACCAACTCCCACTGCTCTCGCTTCTGGCCAGAGGAACAGTCTGGCTGTCCTGCCCAGAGCTAACCTGCCCTTGAGGCAGCCAAACTGCTGCATGCCCTCCCCCAAGTGGGAGAGGCCCTCAAGCCTCAGAGCAGCTAACACACTCCCAGGCCAGAGGAGCAGCTACATGCCTGTACCCAGGGCCTGAGTAATAGGTGTGAAGTGCCCCACTTACTGTAGACAAGCCCCTGACCTGCCCAACAGCCTTGTACTCACAATCAGAGCCTGAGAAACCAGGATGCCCCTGGTGGGCAAGGCCCCAGGCCGGCTAAGCAGCTATGCACTTGTATTCTAGGCCCGAGACACAGCCAAGTTGGCCACCCATGCAGACACACCCTCAGGCCAGCTGAGCAGCTATGCACTCATGTGCCACACCTAAGAAGCAGCCCCACAAGCTGCCCCTGGCAGACACACCCACAAATTGGAAGAGCAGCTGTGCGACTGCATTTCGAGACTGAGAGGCAGCCTTATGGCCACCCCAATAGAGCTAGCCAGTCCCCAGGCTAGCTGAGAAGCCCTGCATGCACATCCTGGACTTGAGAAATAGACCCATGGGCCATTCCCAGCAGACAGCCCCCAAGCCAGCTGAGCAGCTGTGCACCTGTATTCTGAATTGGAAAAACAGCCCCATGAGACACCTTCAGCAGACACACACTCAAGCCAGCTGAGAAGCCATGTGACTGGTGTCCCAGGCTTAAAAATAGCCCTATGGGCCACCCCAAGCAAACACATCCCAGGTCAACCAAGCAGTCATCATGCAGCTGTGTCCTGGGCCTGAGAAACAGTCCTGTGGGATTCCTCCAGCAGACACACTCCCAGACCAGCCAAGCAACCACATGTTCATGCTTCTGGCCAGAGTAACAGACCCCTAGCCCCAACCCCAGCGAGCCAGATGCCAGTTGGCTGACCCACCATGTGCATGCACATGTCCCCAATCTGAGGAACAGCCATGGCACCTTTGCCTGACAAAACTGCACCACCATCTCCACAGACTCTCTCAGCTTAGGCCACTGAGAAACTCCCAAATGCCACTAGTGTGCATCACATCTGGAAGGTACTACACAGAGAGTACACTACTGTGTCCACCTAGAACCAGGCCAATGCACACTGCTGAATAAACACCCCAAGACCCATTTATATGAATAAGTCTTTCCTCACAAAACCTACTCCATACAATTGGAAAAGGTAAGTTTTCTACCAGATGTGTAGAAATCAACATAGCAACACATCAACCATGGAAAAGCAAGGAAACATGTCATCTCTGAAGTAAACCAACAATTCCCAGTAGCAGACCCCGATCATAAAGAAATATATTAAATGCAAGAAAAAGAATTCAAAATAATAATCTTAAAGAATCTGAGTGAGATACAAGAGAATACAGGTAGACAATTCAATGAAATCAGGAAAACAATTAATGATTTGAATGAGAATTTAAGAAAGAGCTAGATAGCATAAAAAAAGAACCAAACAGAAATCCTACAGCCTAAAAATTCAGTGGATGAGGTAAAAAATATAATTGAGAGCTTCAACAACAGGCAAGACCAAGCAGAAGAAAGAATTTTTAAACTTGAAGACAGGTCTTTTGAAATAACACAGGCAGACAAAAAAAGAAAGAAAAAAAAGAATAAAAAATGGCTTTTCTATCCATGAACAATGAACTATCTGAAAAAGAAATCAAGAAGGCTAACCCATTTACACTAGCCACAAAAAACAAAATACCTAGGAATAAATTCAACAAAGGAAGTGAAAGACCTCTACAAGGAAAACTACAAAATGCCGATGAAAGAAATTGAAGAGGATACAAACAAATGGAAAGGCATCCCATGCTCAGGGATTAGAAGAATTAATATTGTTAAAATGGCAATACTATCCAAAGCAGTCTACAAATTCAATGCAATCCCTATCAAAACACCAATGACATTCTTCACAGAAATAGAAAAGAAAAATCCTAAAATTTGTATGGAACTAAAAAAGAGCCTGAATAGCCAAAGCAATCTTGAGTAAACAAACAAAGGAACAAAATGAAAGCCAACCAACCAACCAAATGAACAAAAAAACAGAGTTGGAAGTATCACACTACTAGACCTCAAAATAGACTGCAAAGCTATAGTAACTAAAACAGCATGGTACTGGTGAAAAAACAGACACATAGACCAATAAAACGCAATAGAAAACCCCCAAATTAATCCACATATATACAGCCAACTGATTTTTGACAAAGGTGCCAAAAACACTCACTGGGGAAAGGACCATCTCTTCAATAAATGGTTCTGGGAAAATTGGGTAAGACTATGAAGAAGAATGAAACTAGATTCCTGCCTCTTAACTTATACAAAAGTCAACTGAAAGTATTTCAAACACCTAAATGTAAGACCTGAGACAATAAAACTACTAGAAAAAAATGAAAGAAAAACACTTCAGGACATTGGTCTGTGAAAAGATTTTATGAATGAGACCTCGAAAGCACAGGCAACAAAAGCAAACATAAACAAATGGGATTATATCAAACTAAAAAGCACAGCAAAAGAAAAAAAAAAGAAACAACAGAGTGAAAAGACAACATACAGAATGGGAGAAAATATTTGTGAATCTATCTGTCAAAGGATTGATTTCCAGAATATACAAGGAACATCTCAATAGCAAAAAACAAAACAAAACAAAACAACCCAACCAACTAACCAAAAAAAATCCCCAATAATTTGATTAAAAATAGGCAAAAGACCTGAACACTTTTCAAAAGAAGATATGCAAATGGCCAATACATAAAAAATGCTCAACATTACTTATCATCAGAGAAATGCAAATCAAAACTGTAATTAAGTATCATCTGACCCCAGTTAGGGTGGCTATTATCAAAAAGAAAAAAAATAACAAATGATGAGGAGGATGCAGAGAAAAGGGAACTCTTATACACTATTGATGGGAATGTAAACAGTACAACCACTCTGTAGGACAATATAGAGGTCACTCCCAAAACTACAAATGGAACTAACTACCACATGATCCAGCAATCCCACTAGTAGGAATTTATCTGAAGGAAAGGAAATTGTTATATTGAAGATACATCTTTAGCCCCATGTTTATTGCAGCAGTATTCATACTAGCCAAGATATAGAATCAAACTCAGTTTCCGACAATAGATGAATGACTATATATACACAATGAAATACTATTCAGCCATAAAAAGGAATGAAATCCTGTCATTTGTAGCAACATGGATGGAATTGGAGGACGTTATGTTAAGTGAAATAAGCCAAGAACAGAAAGTTAAACGCTACAGGTTCTCACTCATATGTGGAAGCTCATATAAGTAAAAAGTAGAACAGAGGATATTAGAGGCTGAGAGGGTAGAGGAAAGAGAAGGATAGGGAGAGATTTGTTAAAGGATATAAAATTACAGAAAGATAGGAGGAATAAATTCTGGTGTTCTACACAACTGTAGGATGAATATAGTTAATAATAATATATTGTATACTTTCAAATAGCTAGAAGAAGGTTATTGAATGTCCCTAACACAAAGAAATCATAAATGTTTGAGATGATGGATATACTAATTACCCCAATCTGCTCACCATATATTATATGTATTAAAACATCATTATGTACCTCATGAATATGTACAATCATTATTTATCAATTAAAAAAACAATTTTTAAAAGTTAACTTCGATACAATAATTTCTATAGTGTAGATTATGTTCACGACGTTCATTTTTGTTCAGTTAGGAACATATTCGTCTGTACTACACAAATGATTTTGATAATAACCACAGTAATAATAATAATTTTATTGATAATAACATAATTCCATATTGTCATGACACTTTTGACCTTGGGAGCATCTATAATTGATAGTGGGTTATAGTCATTGTCAGTCAGAAGGGACATAGTTTCCATTGCTTGTGAAGGCACAGTTATGACTATTTATACCACATTGAAGGTTATTGTGCCCAAGATAATCATAAAAACAGATGTGTGACATATGATTAAGTATGCTGAATACAGCTAAAAGAAACCCTTTCAATAAGCACAAAATAACAATTCTAAGGGACAAGAAAGCATTGTGTCATAATTAAAGTGGTATTTTGTTTTCCTTAGTGGTACATAAACTAATGGTGTGTGTTACAATTAGTGGTGTCTCAGTATCTCAGATTCGATATAATATGATTTATTTTTTTTAGAGACAGGATCTCACTCCGTTGTCCAGGCTGTAACGCAGTGGTGTGATCATAGTTCACTGCAACCTCCAACTGGGCTCAAGCGATCCTCCCACCTCAGCCTCCTGAGTAGCTGGACTATAGAGATACGCCATCACGCCCTGCTAATTTTTAAACTGTTTGTAGAGTTGGGGTCTCACTATGTTGCCCAGGCTAAAGTATGATGCTGTAATACCCATTTTATGAGTAGGGAATCTGAGGCCCAGAAAGACTAAGAACACTTTCCAAGAAAGCACAATGGAAAATAGTTTTCATCTCTCACAAGTTGCCACATATTCTAAATAGAAAGGCTAAAAGTGACTATTTCACTCCTTCTTTCTTAGCTTCTTTCCCAACCAAGTTTTCATTAACAACTGTTCACATGCTTGTATCTATCAATATAAAAGGAAAGTTATGCCTTTATAAATGCGACTTTAAAAAACACCCAGAATGTCTGATTAGAACAAAGAAAGCAGTAAGTACCATGATGTTCTGTCTTGTCACAGAAAATGAATCCTTAAAATATTGAAAATTAAAAAGGTATATCGCATTAATCATTAAATTAATACATAGTTAAAATAAATCTGTATGGTTATAGGAAGTTTATGGAGTGAACTTAAAATCTTAAAATCCATAACAAAGTTTAAATGTTAAGCTTGTCCAAAACTTGATTAAACATGCTAAAGTGCCCTATAATTAAAAAAAAAATGCACCCATATAAAAAACCCAAATGGACTATTTTATTACAAACATTATACCCTCTTGTGTCAACAATTTCATGTCTCTCTGTTCTTCAAGTGGAGTGAGAGCGTGTGATAAAACTTGGAAATCAATATACTTAGAAGACCAACTGGCCCAGTAAACAATCACTGGGCATATTTTGCAGGATCACCTGACAGTTTTAATGTCCAAATAAGCATCAGACTTTGGATCCAGTTCAAATTCACAGTTAGCCTTTGCCTCTGGCAAAAAAGTTCCAGTTGCAGTCCTCATTTATCACATCCCCACAAAGAAGGAGCTTTCAGGGGCCTGCATCATTATGTAAGCTGATTTTTTGTTTGATTCTGCACAGTGCAGAGATAGAATTCAATTTGAATGCTGGCATTTGAAAGAGGAAGGCATTTTACTAGTGACCTTGAGGATAACTTTCTGCCAGAGAGGTAGAGGCTATCTCATGTTAGGTTCTGGGGTTGAAGGCATTATTTCCTATAAAGTGCAGGGCTATTTGCAAGTAATGTGTGCTGTGCATTACTGAGCAAGGCAGATGGCTCTGTGTGCTTTACTCTCTGGTGGCTTACTTATGATAAATAGAAAGAGGAATGGTTTTTTGGAGGTAAAAAAGTACCAAAATAATCTACCCTTTACATTTTGCAAATTAGACATTCACTTGTTCTAACAAAGATCTCCTTGGAATAACAATGCCATTGGCTTTAATCAGAGATGAACTCTGATGAAATCATTCCAAGTAAAAGAGTTTTCATTTAAAGGGAAGAATGATAAAAATAAAGGAAAGACCACATAAGTAGGTGGAAAAAATATTCACAAATTATGTCTTTTATCTCTCAGATGCCAACAATAACTTTCTCTTCATATTAGAGTTTCCCTTATTCACTGAAATTTCTAGTAAATATGCATTGGAAAGTTCCTGTACATAAACTGGGTCATTTAATCAACAACTCAAGAAAACCAAGTTTGAAATGCATTTTTTGTCAACTATAATTCCATTTACCCTTTGAATTCAGACCAATTTATATTTCTCCAAAAGGTAAAATGAGTAGAGGTTACAAGAAAACATCTTTTGGTTAAACATAAGAAGAATTTTTTAAATCTGGGACTCTCCAATAATGAAGCATTCAGTTCTCTGTAACATTTTCTAGAGAATGCTGAGCAGCTACAGACGCAGGGTAGAAGCGTTAGATATTAAAATGGTTTAACCTCAAAAACTCTGGTATTTTCCTATTATTGTATAAAACAAACAAAAATTGATGAATCTTCTAAATACGAGATTCATTCCCCTGAGTAGTGAAATGCATTTAAAACATTATTCATCCTTCTGTATAAAGGACAAGTCTTTGAATGGGTTTGCCATACAAAATTTCACTTGTCTAATATCGTCTTGGCTTGGTTCAAAACATGAGTTCTTTGCAACTTAAATTTTAATGTATATACTTCATGGGTTTTAAAATTATTCTGTTTAGAATAACTTTCTGGGCTGAGGATTATAGAAGTCAGCCTTGGAGAGAGAGGTGCTTTATCAACCTGAAGGTGTGAAGGAATATCGGCGCTTAGAAGATATAGAAACTTATTCGTTGCTTAAGTTGTCATTCTCCGGCAGGCTATAAATAGCTTCACTCATGTGAAAGGGAGCCCCCTAACTCACCTGTAGCAGATGAAGTGTTTAGCACATTGCATCTACTTTATTGGTTTGGTTATTTCAGTTCAATTGTAGGCTGACATATGACAGAGTTCTCATTTAAATCTTACAAATAAAGAGCTTCAAAAGCAAGCTTATTAAGGTTAATAGAATGAATTTACACTGTCCCTAGTTGAGGAAAAGGTAATGAGATACTTAGTAAATCGCTCTCTAAATAAGTTGTCATCTCTGGGTCTGCAGTTAAACCTCTACTAGTGGATCACTGTATTGTTTGTAATGAGTACAGATACAAATACAAGACATTATTTTGTTATTTAAGTAGCATTTTGAAGGGCTTTTAATTTAACATATGAAATATGTTTTATTAACCACATTACATAGGCAGAGGGAGTATGTTACTTATGTTTAAGCTCAGATGTGAATCACCAAACATATATAAAAAGTTTACGAATATTTTGAATTAATTTAATGGAAGCAAAGATCTGGGGATATTTCTTATCTTTTAAAATACAAATAGGTTTGCAAGTTTTAATTTGGTGTATTTGTGCTATCAGTTTGAATCAAGTTAAGGCACATGGCTGAAAAAAAGTCTTATAATGTTAAATTAATCATCATACTTTGGATGGAAGAAATGGAATACTTAATCACACCATTATTTTAATAATAGTTCAAACAAATAAAGAATATATCCAAGTTTCTACAATTAGAGAATTTAAATAAATCACTCAGTGTTTCAATTGCTACTCCCTGTATTGTAAAGTGGCTGGTTGTTTATTTTTAATATGTTACAATTCAAACAGTAATATATATTATTCAGACTGTTCATTCACCCACTCACTAATTAGTGAGGTTTGTTAATTTTACTGCGAGTATTTTTTTCCAGGCAAGTTAGTTCTGTGTTGTCATTAACAGTACCTGGAAAAATGATGACTGGTGGGTCTTGAAGAATCAGGTTCAATCTCGAAATATTATTATTACTTAGTAATGCAAGAAGAATCCATTACTCTCTTGTGTTTGTGTTCTTCAGGGGAATACTTGCTTAGTTCCTAATTAGTAAAGAAAAGTGAAAACAGATTAGAAAAACTAAGATTATCATTAAATGTTATGAAATGTGTAGAAAGAATAAAGGAATTAAACGGTGGTTGACTGAGAAAAGTAATATATCTAGAAAAAAGCGAGAAAAGAAATTGTTGCACAAGTTAGTTGAGGACAAACATTATTTTTCTTAATACCAAGAATCAAATGCTTGTAGAGATATGAATAGAGCAAATGTTCCATTGTTATCATTGTTATGTTTTGAGCTGCAAGAAGGAAATCTTTTATGTTACTAGAAATGAACTTGTAATCTATTACAATATGCCATTGACCTTAAGCCCCCCCCCCAATATTGTTTTAGAGGGTGTTATTGTAACATTTCATGAGCATGGTTATTTGGCCATGAATCCACATGGGGAGTATGATTTACTCTCAGCCAATATGTAAAATGATCAGAAGAGCAATACCAAGTTTGGATAGTCTCAGTGAAAGTTAACATACATTTGTGAAAACATTCATGAAAACATTTTCATTGTATACTTCTATCCCTGCTCACCTACCTTTCTTTATTAAGCTATTAGTCCCTCCTGTCAGCGGAGAGCCAAGAATTTTTCTGAGCAGTGTCCTCTAATCTTGCCAATCGACAAATATTTACTGGGATGTCTACAATGTGGAAGGACCTAGGATTTTGGTGCTATTGGTAAAATAATAAAAGTATAGCACAAAGTTGTACTTTGCATGGGAAACTTTTATACATGTTAAAGATAATGAAAAGTAAAACTAGCCAATTCTAGGTGCTGAACAAGTTGAATATGTACAGAGAGACCATGACAAGCTGGGGTGCAGAACCGTGTCAGAGGAAGCATCTCTGGGAAGGCACACAAAAAAAGGCAACTGCTTGCCTCTAGGGAGGGAAACTAGATAGAAATCTGAAGTAGGAGTGAGACTTATACTTTTTTTTGTATACCCTTTTGTATGGTTTTAATTATTTACTTGTGCTCATATAACTTTTTTAATTAAAGATTTTTTTCTTAAGGCAATATAAAGCTAGATTGTGAAGAACCTTGATTTCTAAACTAAGGAGTTGTAGTTTTTTCTCTGCAAATTATGAAGATGGTTTTTGGCATGTTTGGTATTATAAAACATAATTGTACTGCAATTCTGGTAATATTAGATCAATGAAGGATTAGATGCAAATGCACAATGTATCAGACATTTTATAATACAATTTACTTTTCAGATTACTGATACAGTGCACATAAAATTTTAAATAGCTTTATCGAGATATAATTCACATACCATATAATTCACCAATTTATAGTACACAATTTGAATGGGTTCTCTTATAGTTACAGATATATGCAACCATCACTCTAGTCAATTTCAGAACATTGTGTCATGTCAAAAAGAAACCTCATACCATTTAGCTACCACCTCTCTTTACCATTATACCCTCCAACCTCAAGCAACCTGAGTCCTAACCAGTGACTTTCTGTCTCTATAGATTTCCCTATTCTAGAATTTCGTATGAATAGAATCAGATAATATGTGAACTCTTGTGACTGGCCTATTTCACTTATTATAATATTTTCAAGGTTCATCAGTGTTGTAGCATGTATTAGTACTTCCTCCCTTTTTGTGGCCAAACAATATTTTATTGTATTTATATATAATATTTTTTCTTTTTTTAAATATCAGACTATTATGGGGGTACAAACATTTTGGTTACATATATTGCCTTTGCATCGCCCAAGCCAGAGCTACAAGTGTGCCCGTGCTCAGACAGTGTGCTCTGCACCCACTAGTTATGAATTTACCCATCCCCTCCGCCCCCTCCCGCCTACCCGGCACCCAATGAATATTACTTCCATGTGAGCACCTAAGTGTTGATCAGTTGGTACCAATTGGTGAGTACAAGTACGTGTGGTGCTTGTTTTTCCATTCTTGTGATACTTCACTTTGAAGAATGGGCTCCAGCTCCAACCAGGATAATACAAGAGGCGCTAGCTCACCATTGCTTTTTATGGTTGAGTAGTATTCCATGGTATACATATACCACATTTTGTTAATCCACTCATGTATTGATGGGCACTTGGGCTGTTTCCACATCTTTGCAATTGTGAATTGTGCTGCCGTAAACATTTGAGTGCAGACATCTTTATTATAAAGTGACTTTTTTCCTTTGGGTAGATGCCTAGTAGTGGGATTGCTGGATCAAATGGTAGTTCTACATTTAGCTCTTTGAGGTATCTCCATATTACTTTCCATAGAGGTTGTACTACTTTGCAGTCCCACCAGCAGTGTAGGAGTGTTCCCGTCTCTCTGCATCCACGCCAGCATTTGTTGACCATTTGTCAGTTGATGAACATTTGAGTTATTCCCATTTTTTGGCTATTAGGGGTAATGCTGCTATAATAATTCATGAAAAAGTTTTTATAGATTTATGTTTTCATTTCACTTGGCTATATACCTAGGAGTTGAAATGCTGGATCATATGGTAATTCTACACTTAGCTGTTTGATGAACTGTCAGACTGTTTTCCAAAGCAGCTACACCACTTTACATTCCACTGGCAGCATGTGAGGGTTTTGATTTCTCCATGTCCTTGGCGCACTTGCTACTGTCTGCCCTTTTTCATTCTGGCCATCCTTGCGAATGTGAAGTCGTATCTCACTACAGTTTTGATTTGCAGTTTCCTGATGATTAAGGGCGTTGAGCATCTTTTTAAGTGCTTGTTGGCCATTTGTATATCTTCCTTGGAGAAATGTCTATTTAGCTTCTTTGCCCATTTTTTTAATTGGCTTTTTTTGGTTATTGAGCTGTAGGTTCTTCATGTATTATGGATCTAAGCTTCTTCTCAGATATACGATTTGCAAATATTTTTCTCCCATTCCATGGAAGATCACTGTTATTTGCAATAAAATTTTTTATTGATACATAATAGGTTTACACATTTATGGGAGACGTGATATGTTGATACATGCATACAATATGTAATGATCAAATCAAGGTAATTGGGATATTCATCACCTCGAACATTTTTCATTTCTTTGTTTTGGGTACATTCCAAATCCCCTCTTCTAGCTACCTTGAATTATACAAAAAATTATTAACTGTAGTTGTACTATTGTACTGTTGAACACTAGAATGTATTCCTTCTATCTAAGTACCCACTAATAAACCTCTCTTCACCCCCCACCCTTCCCAGTCTGTGGTAACCATCATTCTACTCCTTATCTCCATGAGATTTTTTTTTAGCTCCTGCATACGAATGAGAACATGCAGTATTTGTCTTTCTGTGCCTGTCTTATTTCACTTAACATAATGTTCTACAGTTCTATCCATGTTGCTGCAAATGGCAGGATTTCATTCTTTTTTTAATAGCTGAAGAGTATTCCATTGTGTATATATACTACATTTTCTTTATCCATTTGTCTGCTGATGGACACT
>RJWJ010015712.1:0-10980 GCA_004363605.1 Indri indri
AAAAAAAAAAAAAAGAATTTTGGAAACTTGAGGTAATGGAGGGTCACAGTGTACACGTAGTTTCACAAGTCTGGGGATGGGAGAATAAAGCTGGAGAGACAGGAGCAGCATGTCATCTCTGGGGCTAAGGATCAGTTAGGCCTGGGTTTTAGCTGAGTAAGTGGGAAGTCATCGGGCATGAGGAATTTTCCAGGAGCCTTGACATTCCCCTTGGACACATGAAAAACTCCTACTCATGCTTTAATTGCTGACCCTAAGTGTCCTGGAAAGGAAGAGTATGAGAGTTTCCGTAGGGGCTTAGATGGGCCTGAGGAAAAGCTGGTCTATCTGAAGGGTTTCACTGTGACCGTGAAGAAGTCATACACTCAAAGACTTCACCAACATCAGAAGATGACTGACATGGGTGTCTCAGTGAACTTTAAGGAGTTTGATGCTGACAATCTGGAATGGTATATATTGAGAAGATGGTAGAAGGTGATGACTGAGGACTAGAAACCCCAGTATAACTACTACCATCACCATCATAGCTCCATAGAGACTATTTAACTCTCTAGATGTTAGAGGAAACCTAAAAATTCAATGAAAAAACAAACAAAACTCTGTCTACAACTTAAAAAAAATTAGATTGGCTGACTTTCCCCTACCTGAATTATGTTACGTTTCAACCTCTAGTTTAAATAAGGATGAGAGATAGAATTCATGTTCAGTTATAAAAAAATGAAGTGTATTGAATATTTTTTGTATCTTAGTTTTTAGAGGTTTCCTTTATTATTGTAATTTTGGTAAATTTATTATTTATTGGTAGGTTTTAACAACATATTTAATAAATATCTTATTTTTGTAAGTTTTATGTTATCACAGTTTAGCCGTCGACTATTTTCAGAGTCAAATATTAAAGGTCTAGTTCAGAATTTACCAGGTACTTAGGATTTAGTTGATTTAATTATTTTTTGTAATTTTAAATGCTATAATAAAAACGTTTGTCATCTGTTTCTTAAGATATGAACATAAACTGTTATTTTACATTCACTTATTTTCATACATAAAGGCTGTTCTTAATTATCTTTCCATTCAATCCTGCTGTCACAGAGATAGAAAATAGCATAAAACATATTCAGTCTCCACAGGTCACTTAAAATTTTCAAATGACCTAGAGGTAAAACAGACTATGTTCTATTACTAAACCCCAGGAGTCACTAACATTTGTTTTAGCATATTGAAAGAATAGGATTTACTTTTCTTCCTTAGAGTATAATAAAATTCACTTGTTTGTCTTAAGAACCTTGTCTCATTTATATTTTTATTTTCTTTGTTTTATGAGGATAAAAGTCAATTCCAAAGGACAATAACTGGCCTGGAAATAATTATTTTCAAATTATACATCATATTTCTTTAGTAAGAAGTCAGAGTAATGTAAGTAAGACAAGGATTGACCCCAGATCACACAGTGCAGCAGACCAATATCTTTTTTTTTTGCCTTTATTCTCTCTATGTACTCCTCCTCCTATCCTTGTCTCCATGAGTTCTCTGTGTCATAGAACTTTTTTCAGACTTCCCATGACAGTATCTCCTGAGTTAGGAGTATACCATGGTTCTGATGCTTCCCTTTTATCAATTTATTTAAGTTAGCATATCTTCAGTTTCTTCTCAAAAACAAATCATTATTCCTAAGATCAATGGATAAAAAAAATACCATCTTTCTTTGCTGAGATAATGATTGCAATTCAGGTATTACCTTAAAAAGACTGACTCGCAGTAAAAATTTTACATGGACTTGTGGTAAAGACACGTCAAGGCAAACCTTATAAATGTGGACCTGCTCTTTGATTTAGGTTCCATTTTCAATTAAAGGATCAAAAGGTACGATTTTCTGGAATGCCACCAATAGTTTAAAAAATAACTGATACTTTTCCTATAAAATAATTTATTGAAGATTTTTCTCTCCCAATGAATTTATGTACCAAATATCCTCAAACATAGATTTATTGGTTCTTTACATATTTAGAGAATGACTTTGAATTCTTATTATGTCTATCTATACACTTTTATAAAGAAATCCCATAAGTTGTGCATATATCATAAGTATTATAATTAAAATTTTACAAGTTTGAGAAGTTCTACTTTAACATGTAAATGTTTGTGTTTTAAAATAACATTTGTCAGTATTTACTCAGTGCCTGAGAAAAGCAAACCTCCACAATTTAATTTACTCATGTCTTGCTTTTTTTGTGACCTTTATTTTTTGAGCCATCTGGGCTTAGAAAGATAATATTGTATTTAAAGAAAAAAAATCACTAATTTTGATAAATCTATTAAAAAAAACTCCTATGGTCATTTAAATAATGTTAATTCTACAAATACATGGAATGGTATGTTTTCTATTTGTTTGTGTTTGCGATTCCTTTCCTCAGTGTTTCGTAGTAGTTCTCTTTGTAGAGATCTTTCACCTCCTTGGTTAAGTATATCCCTAGGTATTTTATTTTCTTTGTAGCTGTTGTGAATGATATTGAGTCTTTGATTTGACTCTAAGCTTGACTTTTATTGGTGTATAGGAATGCTACTGATTTGTGTACATTGATTTTGTAACCTGAGACTTTATACATCAATTCCAGGAGTTTCTTGGTGGAATATTTGGAGTTTTCTAGATATAAAAGCATATCAAAAAAGTGATAATTTGACCTCCTCTTTCCCAATTTGGATACCCTTTATTTCTTTCTCTTGCCTGATTGCTCTGGCTAGGACATCCAGCACTATGCTGAATAGAAGCGGTGACAATGGGCACCCTTGTCTTGTTTGTTTTTAGTTGGAATGCTTTCAACTTTTTCCCATTCAGTATGATGTTCACTGTGGGTTTGTCATATATGGCTTTCATATTCTTTAGACATGTTCCTTCTGTGCCTAGTTTGTTGAGGGTTTTTGTCATGAAAGGGTGCTGAATTTTGTTGAATGCTTTTTCTGCATCTATTGAGATGATCATATGTACTGAGACAAAAAAGAGACATAAACCAAAGGAACAGAACAGAGAACGCAGGTATAAAATTATCCATGTACAGCCAACTGATCTTTGATAAAGAAACAACAATATACACTAAATCAGCAAGAAAAAATCAACAACCCTATCAAAAAGTGGGCAAAGGACATGAACAGAAACTTTTCAAAAGATACCATGGATTCTACTCAGCCACAAAAAATAATGGTTCTAGCACCTCTGTATTGTTTTGGATAGAGCTGGAGCCCATTCTACTAAGTGAAGTATCCCAAGAATGGAAAAACAAGCACCACATGTACTCACCATCAAATTGGTATTAACCGATCAACACTTATGTGCCCATATAGTAGTAACATTCATCGGGTGTTGGGCATATGGGAGTCCGGAGGAGGGGATGGGTATATTCACACCTAATGTGTGTGCTATGCACTGTCTTGGGGATGGACAGGTGTGAAGCTCTGACTTGGGTGGGGCAAAGGCAATATACATAACCTAAACATTTGTACCCTCATAATATGATGAAATAAAAAATAAAAAAACCCAGTAACTAAAAGGTAACAGAAAAAGAAAAAATATGTAATTAAATTTTTAGATAAGATAGTACTATCTTATTATTTCAATGTCTTCTCGAACTTAACATATCTGAAAAGAAATTTGATTTCTCTGTTTTACTCCCACCTTGTATTTATTCCGTTTTCACCATCTGAAAAATGACACTAATTTTCACATTGTTGTTCAAGCCTAAATCCTATGAGCTGTTTTTGAAAACTTGAAATCATACTGTATGTATATTCAATTCCTCAGCTAGTCCTATTATTTCCATCTTCAAAATATTTCTTGAATCTGCTCATTCCCAATCACCTCCAGTACTTCTTCCCTTTTCCAAACTATCCCCATCTTTCCTACACTGGGCAATATCTTCCTAATGACTCTCACTGTTTCAATTCTTTTCCACCTACAGACACTTTTCCACATAGCAGCTAGATTGATTATTCATAAGCATGAATCAGAACACAACACCCTTCTAGTCAAATGCTCCTGGTCTTATCTATCCAGAGTAAAGGCCCAATTTTAGCTCCCCTGAAAGGTTCTGCCTGACCCAACTCATGGCTACTCCTCCAATCTCATGTCTCGTAAGATTTGGTTCACTGACTTCATTTGGCCACACCCATTTCTGGCTGATCTTTCCATAGGCTGAGCTTATTCGGACTTCAGATTTTGCACTTTATTTCTTCTTTGCCTGCAGTGTCCTTCATTTCCTGGGAAGTTCATTTTCTTACTTTGTTCAGAATTCTGTTCAAATATCATCTATGGAGAGAGGATTTCCTTCACTATCCCATGAAAAGTTCTCTAGCCCTTGCCCTGCTTTGTTTTCTGCAAATGATATCACCCTAGCATTAAATTATCTATGTTTGTTAATTTGCTTATTATGTGCTTTCTTGACTGGGACATAAACTTCATAAAGGATTTTGGGTAGTGAGTACTTCTGTGATTCCTCAAAAACAATGCATTACACAGAGTAGGTGCTCATTAAGTATTTGTTGAATAACTACACTAACAAATATATTGCAGTAGTCATTCACTGTCTAATACATCATTGAGTCTCTAGTCCTACAGCCTTTAATTTCAGTACTATATAGACAAACTAATTTGGATGAGAGTAAATAATTTTATTATATATTAAGCTGCATATCTCATCTTCAATTTCAGGTATAAAGCTATAATATTAATATTTACTTTAATAAAATATGTTTATATCATCATTTCAGTAAAAATAATGGTCAGTAAGAGAATGATTCATTTTAAGTTAGCTGAGAGGATAGATAACACAAATGTAGAAGTAAAAATGCTGGGTATAATATTAATAAATGAGTATCATCTGAGAAATATAAAATCTTAGGATATACATATGACAAATTCTGCAGCATATATGCAGTAACATTAGTGTCAGCAGGCAAAGAACACTCAACTTCTCACCAGAGGTACTCAGGGAAGATACGTGCAAGTTTTCTTTAATAATTGGAGTATGAAATTTAGCTCCAAACAACTTGAATTTAAAACAACAACAACAACATGTTAGATCGGTTTTTCTCAACAGGGGTTAATTTTGCACACCAGGGGACATTCAGAAGTGTCTGGAGACATTTTGGGTTTTTGCGGCTCAGGAGAAGGTGCCACTGGCATCAAATGAGAAGAGGCCAGAGGTGCCGCCAAACATCCTACAATGTACGGGGTAGCCCCCTACATTATCTGGGTCCAGATGTTAACAGTACTAAGAGAAATAGTTGATTTTAGGCAGCAATATAGTTTTCTTTTTTTTTTTTTAGGTTAGAAAATAAGAATTTTTAAACTCCCTCAGAGCTTCATATTTAGTACTCTACATCTATGATCTATAAGCTGAAGGCAGTGTCTTCCCATAGCTTTTTTTCTCTAACCTATACAAACTTAAAGCATCTACTCCTTAACCTACTATTTTCTGTTCCAATATGTCTAATAACTCTGCTGTTGAGAAACAATTTCTCAGATTCAGTACTATCAGTAAACATGTTGACTTACTTGGGTATTAATAGGAAAGGCATCATTTCAGGTAGAATTACCTCCAGCTAATTCCATGACTTTTGTGCTAACTTTGATGCATATTTGAATGGAGAATAAACTATATTGTGATACATATCACTTAAAATGTTATCAGGTATATGGAAACACATATATTAGGTTTTTCTTAGTGAAAAAAATGAGATTTGTTTAAGAAAGACCTAAATTAAATCCATGTTTAATAATTTGCTTACATGAATGTAGGCAAGTTATTTAGCTAGTAGCAGCCCCAAAGTTTTAATCTGATACTTGTGGAGCATTATAAAGCCAAATAAGATTAACAGTGTAATATCAGTATCTCATGGTCTCATGACCTCACATGGTCCCTGAAATTCAGGAGGCACATAATAAACAGAACTAGGTATTCTTATTAGTAAGTGAGAATTTAATATTTGCTGATGAAGCTGGAAGGTTCATAATTCATTAGCGAATTTCTTGGAATTATTTTATTGATATGTAATGATTGTATGTATTTTAGGGGTACATGTGACATTTTAATACATGTATTCAATGTATAATGATCAAATCAGGGTAATTGGGATATCCATTACCTCAAACATTTATAGTTTAGTTTCTTTGTGTTGGTAATATTATAATTCTTCTCTATTAGCTGTTTTGAAATATACAATAAATTATTGCTAATTATAATTTTCCTATTATACTGTCAAATACTAGAAATTATTCCCTCTACCTAACTGTATTTTTGTACTCACTAAAAAACTTCTTTTCATCTCTTCTTCTACTTTTCCCTTCCCAGCTTCTTTTAACCACTATTCTACTCTCTACTTCCATGAGATCCACTTTTCTTGCTCCCACATATGCATGAGAAGATGTGATATTGCTCTTTTTGTGCCTGGCTTATTTTAGTTAACATAATAACTTCCAGTTCCATCCATGTGCTTACAAATGTCAGGATTTTCTTCTTTTTTTATGGCAGAATAATATCCAATTGTTTAAATATACCACATTGTCTTTATCCATTCAGTTGTTGATGGATACTTGAGTACATATCTTGGCTATTGTGAGCAGTGCTGCAGTAAACACGGAAGTGCAGTTGTTGCTTCTATACACAGATTTTCTTTCTTTTGGATACATACCCAGCAGAGGGATTGCTGGATCATATAATAATTCTATGTTTAGTTTTTTTGAGTAGCTTTGATACTGTTTTCCATAATGGTTGCACTACTTTATATTCCCACCGACAGTATACAAGCATTTCCCTTTGTCCACATTCTCACCGGCATTTTTTTTTTCCTTTTGATAGTAGCCATTTTAAGTGGGGTGAGATGATATCACAATGTGGTTTTGATATACATTTCCCTGATTATTAATGATGTTGAGCACTTTTTCATATACTTGTTGCCTATTTGTACGTCTTCTTTTGAGAAATATCTATTCAGGTCTTTTGCCCATTCTTTTAATTGTATTATTTGGGTTTTTTTGCTACTGAATTGAGTTTCTCATAGATTCTTGCTGTTAATCCCTATTGGATGAATGGTTTGCAAATATCTTTTGCCATTCTGTGGATTATCTCTTTACATTGTTGATTGGGTTTTTTGTTTGCTGTGCAGAAGCTTTTTAGCTTGATGTAATCTCATTTGTCTATTTTTGCTTTGATTGTTTGTGTTTTGAGGTCTTATCCAAAAGTCTTTGTCCAGACCAATGTTCTGTAATGTTTCCCCAATGTTTTCTTCTAGTAGTTTCATGATTTCAGTTCTTACATTTAAGTCTTTAATCTATTTTGAGTTGATTTTTGCATATGGTGAAAAATGGGGATTTAGTTTTATTCTTGCATGTGGATACAGTCTTCTCATCACCATTTATTAAACAGACTGTCCTTTCCCCAATGTATACTTTTGATGCCTTTGTTGAAAATGACTTGGCTGTAAGTGTGTGGATTTATTTCCAGGATCTCCATTCTATTTCATTGGTCTATGTGTCTGTTTTATGCAAATACCATGTCAATTTGGTTACTATAGCTTTGTAGTATTATTTGAAATCAGGTAGTGTGATGTATCCAGCTTTGTTCTTTTTGCTCATATTGCTTTAGCTATTTGAGGTCTTTTGTGGTCCCATACATATTTTAGGATTGTTTTTGCTGTTTCTGTGAAGAATGTTATTGGTATATTAATACGGATTGCATTGAATTTGTAGATTGATTTAAGTTTTATGGTTATTTTAGCAATCATAATTCTTGTGATTCACAAGAATGGATGCCTTTACATTTGTTCATGTCCTCTTCAATTTCTTTCATCAATGTTTTATAGATTTTGTTATAGAAGTCTTTTTTCTCTTTGGTTAAATTGATTCCTCAGTATTTTATTTTTTGTAGCTATTTTAAATGAAATTGCTTTCTTGATTTCATTTCAACTAGTTCATTATTGGCGTATCAAAATACTACTGATTTTTGTGCATTAATACTGTATCCTGCAACTTTACTGAATTTGTTCTGAGTTTTTTTGTGGAGTCATTAGGTTTTTTTCTAAGTATAACATCATGTGTCTGTAAACAAAGAAAATTTCACTTCTTTTTTCAAATTTGGATTCCTTTTTTTTTCCCCTCGTCCCTAATTTCTCTGGCTAGGACTTTCAGTACTATGTTGAATAAAAGCAGTAAACATGGGAATCCTTGTTTTGTTTCAGGTCTTGGTGGAAAAGCTCTGAATTTTTCCCTGTTCAGTGTGATATTAGCTGTGAGTTTGTTATATATGGTCTTTTGCTTCTTGAGGAATTTTCCTTCTATACCCATTGTTGACAGTTTTTATCATGAAGGGATGTTGAATTTTATTGAATGCTTTTCAGCATCTATTGAAGAGACCATATGGTTTTCGTCCTTGATTCTGTTGATGTGATGTATCGCATTTATTGATTTGCATAGTTTGAACTATCCTTGCATGCCTGGGTTGAATCCGACTTGATCACAGTGAATGATCTTTTTAATGTGTTGTTGAATTTAGTTTGCTAGCATTTTGCTGAGGATTTTTTATCTATGTTCATATGAGATATTAGCCTGTAGTAATTTTTATTTGTTGTGTCCTCATCTGGTTTTGATATCAGGTTAATGCTGGTTTTGTGGACAGTGTTTGGAAATATTCTCTCCTCTTCAATTTTTTTAAAATAGTTTGAGTACAGTTTGTATTATTTCTTCTTTAAATGTCTGGTAGAATTCAGCAGTGAATCCATCAAGTCCTGTGTTTTCCTTGTGATTACGACTTCAACCTCATTACACATTATTGGTCTGTTAAGATTTTCTATTCTTTAGTAAATTGATCCTTATCTTTGTACCATATTGTGATCTCTTTTACTTTTAGATACAAAGGCAAAATATCCTAAAGCATTCATTCACTTAATAAATTCTATTGAGCATCTCATATATGGTATGTATGTATAAGAGAACACAAAAATAGATAAAATCTCCCTCTCCTGCAGATTTCTAGATGGGAAAAATAGATAATGATCAGATTTTAAAAATTATAATTTAGTACATCAGTAAAATACTTAGTGTATCAGATAGTGAAAGAGTAGTTAAGTAAAGAAGACTGAGATTATTTGGGGGTTTATGTTTAGGTTTATATCAATCTCAAATTATTTTCTATGTATAATGTGAGGTAGGGTCACTGAATTCCACATGGGTATTCAATTATTCAGCTTCCTTCCTCCCCTCTCCCCAGCCCTTCACTTTCCATATCGCGTGCTTTGGACTTTTGTTTTAAAAAGAAGAAAAATCAAATGACCTCATAAATATGAATATATTTCTAGAATATATAGTCGGTTTCTTTACACCAGTACCACATAGACTTAATTACTGTATCACTTTAAATCTTGAAATAAAGTAGTGTAAATCCTGCAATCTTGTTCATCTTTACGAGATATTTAAGATTCTGCTCTGCTTTGTTTCTCTGAAAAGTCTAGAAATTTTTGTTTCATCAGGCAGTTAACTTGTCTGAAATAACACCCCAGACACTGTCTCCCATATGGTGAGGGCAAGCTGACTCAAACACCCTATGCTAGAATAATCTAGTCAGCCAGCAATTGAGGCAGAGTTTAAAGGCACAGTTTGAGGCTCCTTCTCTGTCTCTGTCTTCTTTCCAGTATTTTCTCCACACTGTGCTGCTGTGGTCACACCAAACTATGTCCTCTGATTTATCAACCAATAAGACTTGAATTTCTATCCAAATTTTAGCTTAATCATCAACTAGGTCCTGATCTCAGGAAAGAAAAAATAAAAGCCACAAAATAGGAATCTTACCAGGTATAATATTTCCTTCTTCCAACAGTTACCTTCAGTACAGTTTCTACATAGCTTTTATTTCATAGTGCCTTCTCAGAGTTGTATGTATGTTTGTGTGTATTATATATGCATTATATGCATACATGGTTGTATATCCATATTATATATTTATGTATCATCATATACACATACATACATATATATATATATAAAAGAGTGTGTGTGTGTATATATATATATATATATATGGAGAGAAAGAGTTCAGAATTTATAATGATTATATATAAAAGATTTGATTCAATATATGTTACTTTACTCTTCTGAGAAGTGGTATTTCTGTGGTAACATTTTAAGTTAGTCAAAATTGTTGAAAATATTTAACTTCCCTTGGTTTGCAAAAATATGAAGTATATAGGACTATTATATTTCACATTTAAAAAATCAAATTTTTATCTCTCTGCATCCAGATCAACATTTATTGTTTTGGGACTTTTTGATAAAGGCCAGGCTCACCGGAGATAAGTGATACCTCATTGTGGTTTTGATTTGCATTTCCCTGATGATTAGAGATGTTGAGCATTTTTTCATATGTTTTTTGCCCATTATTCTGTCTTCTTTTGAAAAGTTTCTGTTCACGTCCTTTTCCCACTTTTTGATAGGGTTGTTTGATTTTTTCTTGTTCATTTTCCTGATTTTCCTAGGCAAATTCTTTGCCTAGGCCAATGTCTAGAAGAGTATTTTCAACATCTTCCTCTAGAATTCTAATAGTTTTGCTCCTTAGGTTTAAATCTGTTACCCAGTGTGAGTTGATTTTCATGAAAGGTGAAAGGTGTGGATCCTGGTTCAGTCTTCTACATGTGGCTATCCAGTTTTTCCAGCACCATTTATTGAATAAGGATTCTTTTCCCCAGTGTATGTTTTTGTCTGCTTTGTCAAAGATTAGGTGGCTATATGAGGATGGTTTTATATCTGGGTTCTCAGTTCTGTTCCACTGGTCAATGGCTCTACTTTTGTGCCAGTACCAAGCTGTTTTGATTATTACAGCCTTATAATAAAGTTTGAAGTCTGGTAAGTTGATACCTCCCATTTTGTTTTTATTACCTAGAATTGTTTTTGCTATGCAGGGTCTTCTCTGGTTCCATATGAAGTGTAAAATTAATTTTTCC
>RJWJ010015712.1:11080-35805 GCA_004363605.1 Indri indri
TGCATTGAATCTGTAGATCACTTTGGGTAGTATAGACATCTTAACAATGTTGATTCTGCCGACCCACGAGCATGGTATGGTTTTCCACCTGTTTACATCCTCTGCTATTTCCTTCCTCAATGTTTCATAGTTCTCCCTGTAGAGGTCTTTTACCTCCTTAGTTAAATATATTCCTAGATACTTTATTTTCTTTGTTGCTATTGTGAAGGGAATTGAGTCTTTGATTTGGTTCTTGGTATGACTGCTATTGGCGTATATGAAAGCTTCTGATTTGTGTGTATTGATTTTATGTGCCGAGATTTTACTGAATTCATTTATCAATTCCAGGAGCCTCTTGGGTGAATCCACGGGGTTTTCTAGATATATCATGCCATCAGCAAATAGTGAGAGATTGATCTCTTCTGTTCCCATTTGTATGCCTTTAATTCCACTCTCTTGCCTGATTGCTGTGTCCAGGACATACAGCACTATGTTGAATAAAAGTGGAGATAGTGGGCAACCTTGTCTGTTTCCACCTCTAAGTGGGAATGCTTTCAATTTTTCCCTATTCAGTATGATGTTGGCTGTGGGTTTGTCATAAATGGCTTGTATCATTTTTTAGGTAAGCCCCATCTATCCCTATTTTGTTAAGCATTCTTATCATAAAAGGGTGTTGAATTTTGTCAAATGCTTTTTATGCATCTATTGAAACAATCATATGGTTTTTGTTTTTGCTTCTGTTTATGTGGTGAATTACATTTATAGATTTGTGTATGTTGCACCATCATTGCATCTCTGGAATGAAGCCCACTTGGTCATGATGGATTATTTTCTTAATAAGCACCTGGATTCGATTAGCTAGAATTATGTTGAGAATCTTTGCATCTATATTGAAAAGGGATATTAGTCTGTAGTTTTCCTTTTTTGTTGAGTCCTTTCCTGGTTTTGGTATCAGAGTTATGTTGGCTTCATAAAATGTGTTGGGGAGGATTCCATCCTTCTCGATGTTGTGGAATAATTTCTGCAGGATAGGTACCTGTTCTGATTTGTAGGTGTGGTAAAATTTGGGTGTGAAACTGTCTGGTCCAAGACTTTTGTTTTTTGGAATGTTTTTTATTGCTGTTTCAATTTCAGTCCTTGATATTCGTCCGTTCAGGAATTCTATTTCTTCCTGGTTGAGCCTAGGGAGGCTGTGTGTTTCTAAAAATTTGTCCATTTCCTCCACATTTTCCAGTTTTTGTGCATAAAGGTTTTTGTAATATTCATAAATTATATCTTGAATCTCCACAGCATCAGTTGTGACTTCTCCTTTTTTTGTTCCTGGTGGAGCTTATTAGGGATTTTTTTGTTTTGTTTTTCATTAGTTTAGCCAAAGGTGTGTCAATTTTGTTTATTTTTTCAAAGAACCAACTTTTTGTTTTATTAATCTTCTGTGTAGTTTCCCTGTTGTCAATTTCATTTAGTTCTGATTTGATCTTATTAATTTCCCTTCTTCTGTTGGGTTTGGGGTCAGTCTGTTCTTCTTTTTCCAGTTCTTTGAGTCGATTCATTAGGTTGTCTATTCGTGATCTCTTTGACTTTTGGATATAGACATTTATGGACATAAACTTTCCTCTCAGGACTGATTTGGCTGTGTCCCACAGATTTTGATAACTCATGTCACCTTTGTCATTTAGTTCAAAGAATCTTTTGACTTCCATCTTTACTTCCTCTTTTATGAAGGAATCGTTCAGCAGAAAGTTGTTTAATTTCCATGACTTTGTGCAGAGATGAGAGTTTCCATTGGGGTTGATTTCTGTTTTTATTCCACTGTGATCTGAGAAGATGCATGGTATGATTTCTATTTTTTTAAATTTTTTGAGACATGCTTTGTGTCCTAGAAAATGGTCAATCTTAGAGAATGTCCCATGAGCTGATGAGAAGAACGTGTATTCAGTGGTTTTTGGGTAGAATGTCCTGTAAATGTCAGTCAGGCCCATTTGTTCTAGAGTTGTGTTTTAAGTCCATTATTTCTTTGTTAATTTTCTGTTTGGAGGATCTGTTCTGTGCTGTCAGTGGGGTGTTGAAGTCTCCAATGTTATGGTGTTGCTGTCTATCAATTTTTTTAGATCAAGCAGAGTTTTCTTTATGAATCTGGGTGCACCTAAGTTGGGTCCATACATATTTAGAATTTTTATGTCTTCTTGTTGAACTGTACCCTTCACCATTATATAGTGACCCCCCCTTGACTTTCATTGCTTTTGTTGATTTAAAAACCAAGTTATCTGAGATCAAAACTGCCACACCAGCCTTCTTTTGGCTTCCATTTGCTTGAAATATTGATTTCCAGCCCTTTACTTTGAGTCTAAATGCATCCTTTGAGGTGAGATGCGTTTCCTGGAGACAGCAGATGCTTGGCTTGTTTTCTTTTATCCATTCAGCCAGCCTATGTCTCTTGAGAGGGGAGTTCAAACCATTCACATTTATTGAGAGAACCGATAAGTGGGGTGAATTACTGTTCATTCTGTTGGGTTGCATTTTGTTTCTTTGTTTTCTCTCTTGAGGCATTGTGGAATCTAGCCTTTGATCTTTAACTTTTGAGTGGCTTCACATTCAAAATTGTTTACTGTGCCGATCCTTGTGTAATTCTGTTTTGAGTACTTGTTGGAGAGCTGTTCTTGTCTTGGTGAATTCCCTCAGTCTTTGCTTATCTGAGAATGTCTTTATTTCTCCTTCATATATGAAACTTAGTTTTGCAGGGTACAAGATTCTAAGCTGGGCATTATTCTGTTTCAGAAGAGTGAGAATGGGGCCCCATTCTCTTCTTGCTTGTAGGGTTTCAGTTGAGAAATTAGGAGTTATTGTGATGTGGTTTGCTTTGTATGTTACTTGTTTCTTTCACCTGACAGCTTGTAGAAGGGCCTCTGTA
This sequence comes from Indri indri, assembly GCA_004363605.1. Classification (NCBI taxonomy): domain Eukaryota; kingdom Metazoa; phylum Chordata; class Mammalia; order Primates; family Indriidae; genus Indri; species Indri indri. Next base: position 13,968 of record RJWJ010015712.1, read on the forward strand.
GTGGCTATTTTGGTCAATCTGATGACTGCATGATGTGGTGTCTTCCTATTTGCATTGAAAGTCCCTGGGGTCCGTTGAGCTCCTTGTGCCTGTATATCTAGGTTTTTAGCAAGGCCTGGGAAATTTCCTCTATTAATTCTTTAAGTAGCTTATCCACCCCTTGAGTGTTTTCTACTTCACCTTCCGGACCCCTATTACCCTCAGGTTCAGTTTTTTCACATAATCCCACATTTCTTGTAGGGTTATTTCTTTTCTCTTAATTTTCTGCTTGATCTATGTGACTGACTATTTTAATTGGAAGGTGTTGTCTTCAATCTCTGAGATCTTTCTTCTGTTTGATCTACCCTGTTCTTGAGGCTTTCCACAGTATTTTGTATTTCCCTGAATAAGTCATTCATTTCCAGGAGATCGGTTTGATTTTTCTTTAATATTTCAATTTCTTTCATGAATTTTTCTTCCAAGTCCTGGATTTTTTTTTGTGTTTTCTTTGTGTTGGTGATCCATTTTTTCTTCCATATCATTCAGTTTTCTTACAATCCATGTTTGAAATTCTTCTTCTGTCATTTTAGCATTCTGAGTTTGGTTAATGTCCATTGCTGGGGAGCTGTTGTTCCTCTTTGGGGGTGTAGTTTCTGTTTGAGTCTTCATACTTCCAGAGTTCTTTTGCTGGTTCCTTCCCATCTGGATCAGTTGTTCCTTCTTGCCTTTAGATTTTCATTTGGATAATGACACACCCTATTTAGTCTCTGAGCCAGTAGATGGTGTTTGTAAGTGAGATTCAACCACACCCTTTAGGATGAATCAGTAGATGCAGTAAAAGTGTATGCAGGATGACCTTCCTGTCAGTAGGTGGTGCTTGCAGGGAGGAATGAGCTGCAGTGCTGTTTTTGGGTCCTGTAGCTAGCTCTTGTTCCTCTAGAGAGGCCCTCTTGTGCCTCGGGTGGTGGGCGGGACCCTGGGAATTCCAGGTGTGTTTTTATTCTCCACCTCAGTGGGGGCAGGACCAGAAGTGAGACTGGGTGGGGTTGGGTTGGGTAAGCCTGCCCTTAGGCTCCACAACTGCTGTTAGCAGGGGTCAAAAGTCTGCTCTTCGTTTCTTTGCAAAGTTGCTGGGAGGGGCTGAAATGGCTCCACTCACCTGAAAGTCTAGGCTTGGGGTGTGGGGCTGTCCAAGACCCGCACTCTGGAGCAGGTCTTGCTCCCCTCCACCCTCCCCCTCTCCGTGGCCTGTCCCAGGCCTCTGCCAGCAAGCGGGATCTCAGGCCGATGGATCTCCCCGGGCTGTGATGTGGGCAGGGAGCTTCCCTACCTGGGATGGCAGCCTGAGCGGGGTGCACAGCCCTCTTTTGGGAGGAGGGTTGCCTCTCCGGCATACTGATCTGCCCGTGAAGGCACACAATCCTCAGTAGGCTCTTTCACAGATGTCTCTTCTGTGCCCTGGGTCAGTGTGATCCTGACCTGCGTGTATGGGTTCTGGTCTGCAGGCCTGTCCCCTGGGCCCAGGAGATCAATCCCTGTCCCTGCCAGGGGGAGGGGTGCTGGTCTCAAATCGCCTACAGGGTGCCCATGCTGGATCTATTTCACTCCACCTCTGGATTTTCCCCGCTCTCCTGGAGTCCCCAGGCAAGTAGCACCTGGGATGGCTGGCGGGTGGGGAGCTCACAGTCTGAGTGCCCCTCAATCTGCTGTAGGGCCCCAAAAGGAAAGGTCCCATTCCTTGGAGATGCCTCTGTGTGATGGCTAAATTGTCTCTCTGGGTACCCACATGTAGGGAAGGGGAGGGAGAGAATGGAGCAATATGGCGTCTGCTGATAGGCTCAGGTCTGTGCCTGGGGAGGTGCCCCAAGGGAGCTGGGAGCTCCGTATTGAGTCCACAAGAGGCCCCTGCTCACTGGCAGCAGCTGTCTCTGGGCTGGTGTCAGCAGGTCTCTCCAACCACTCAGGAGCCCACCAACAGTCCGAGATGCATGGCAGTGGAAAGTTACCTGCTCCACCTATACTTGTCACTGGTCTCTAAGCCTCACGGGGACCTTTCTCCTTCCAGTTCTCCTCTGCAATGTCTTCCCATGGAGTCTCCTATAGTTTCAGGCACCCTTCCTTCCGACCCTCACCCGATCAATGTTTCTCTGCCAGTTTATTTTTTTCTCTTTCTTCTAAAATTTGTCTTTTTTGCAGAGACACTCTGACTCGCGGCTTTTCTCGTCTGCCATCTTGGCTCCTCTCTGAAATTTAGCTTTGTATTTCAATTCCTCTTTGTCATTTCTCCCTTCTTCCTCACCCCTTTTGCCTTTTTCTTGTAGGAAGATAACTTGAATTTTTAATTAAACTTTCTAATTGTTGGCTAATATTAATAGTTGGCTCTTACTGCTAAAAATACAGATTCTGTTTTTTTGCAAATTTGCCTACTTGCTAAAATTTATTTGTAACCCCAAAATCAATACTATACTTCCATGGGTATTTGTGGACTTGTTAGAGCAGCAAAACACATTTACTTGCCTGAAGCCCATATTAACAACTGAGGTTGAATGCAATGATGCTCTGCCTTCCTGTTTCAGCTGTCATAGTACAAACAAGTATCCTTTTCACAGTCAAATTTGGTATAATTTTTTTTCACATTCTTATGCTTGTTGGTGGTGATTATGATGTTTAAAATGACTTCCAAGCATCCTGCTTAGTACTATCTAATCTTCCTAGCATTCTTGCACTCGGCATTCCTAAATATAAGAAGGCTGTAATATGTCTTAGGGAAAAAAATACATGTGTTAGATAAGCTTTGTTCAGGCATAAGTTATGGTGCTTTTGGCCGTGAGTTCAATCCTAATGAATCAACAGTATTTGCTAAATAATATTTCACTTAACAGAAACACACACAAAACAAAATTTATGTATCGATCATTTGATGGAAACGTTGTAACTAGATCCTTGCAGAAACCTCACCATGTATTTTCACCTGGGCCAGTGACTCAGTATTTGCTGATTCAATGCCTATGGGAACCTTTTAGTAGACCATAATTTGATTACCATAGTGAGTTGGTGAACCGTGACTACCAAACATAGCAAGAATCAACTATATATGTTTTATTTGTATTATTTTCCACATATACACTATTAAACATCATTTCATTGTGCTTTAATGTTCAAAAACAGATTGTTAGAGCATAAAGCATATGACAAAAAATACACATATGGCTGTGTGTTTTCTTTATTAAAATCTTTCATAAAAGCTATAATGAGTATGATTAATTATGTATTAGTAAAGTAAAACACTATCAATAAGATATATTTAGATTTGTAAACTAGGAGTTTCAATGCCCAAGGACAGAAGAAGTTGGAAGTTTCAACTCATAAAAAAAGATTAAATTCATGCTTTCTCTGCCTTTTTGTTCTTTCCAGGCCCTTCAAGTGTTGGATGATGCCTGCTCACATTGGTGAGAGTGGATCTTCTTTACTCAGTCTATTGATTCAAATGCCTATCTCTTCCTGAAACATTCTCACAGACACTCCCAGAAATAATGTTTTAACAGCTATCAGGGTATCCCTTAACACAGTCAATTTGACATATAAAATTAGCTGTCACAACATATGTAATGTTACTTAAAGACGATCATTTGGAAGACGCAAAATGGAGAATGCTTAAAGTGATATTGATTCAAATTATTCAGTTAAGGAAATATTTTTTCCCTGTAAAATGTTATTTATATCATCATGTATTATTCTGTAATCATTTAAAGTTATGCACAATTCATAGACTATCAAAATGGAGCATATCAGTTATGTAATTGAAAAGGGGTTTTTTGAAAGTTCTAGTCTAATTTTCACTTTGGCAGCAAATATAAGTTTTAATTTACATTTTTACTTTATAAGTGTACATTCAGCCTCTGAGCTATGTGTCATTAATAAAATAGATAGCATAAATATGTATATAACATAAAATTTATATATAAATAAGCACATGCATAGCTTAAAAATTCAAAAATGAAAGATGTTTATAAAGTTAAAAAGCAAATTTAAAGTATGCTGCATTTGCCATATGGTTCATCCAATTTTATTTAGGCTTTAAAAATCTGAGATCTAAAATACCAAAATGGCCAGCATTATTTTGATAACTGTATGTTACTGAAGGTTCTGAATAAAATAAAATTTTCAGGTCTCTTTTAGATAAACAAATTTCACATAAATGTTATTTCTGAATTTGTATGAAGCAGATGAAAGGCTGATTGATGATACTCAATATAGACAATGTATACTTGCCTCATTATTTCTCATGAGCCATATGTTGCCATCAGATAAAAATTCAAATAATAATAAAATGGTAGAGTTATTTCTTGTGGAGAAAATATTAAAGATTCTAGAATATTCCCTTTAATAGAAGATTTTAAAAGAGAGGAAAAATCCCTATCCCAGTGACTTGCACAAAATAGGCACTCAATAAATATCATATATACCAGATGAATTGATGCATACATGATGAATATCCTTGAAATATAGATAACTCTGACCATAATTGTTGATATTATGATTGATGTAACAGGCCACTTTGATTTAATGACAAAGGCTGGCCATTTTGAGATAATATGGCAATTTTAAGAAATTTCAAAATTTTCATATGTGATATGGATATCTATTTCTATGTATTTATGTCATTTCTCACACCTATTTCAGTCAGTATACATTCAAACCCTTCTATTCCTAAAATTTCTTTTAAGAGGTCCTACTTAAAAAAAAAAAAAAAACTCAAAAAATTTCTTTCTCATACTAACTTAGTTTCCCAATTCACACTTTTCCAACTGTTTCACACACAACAAAGCAACATTTGCCTATGAGTCTTTGGATGAGCTGGCTATTTCCAAGTCAGGTGTATTCTCACAGTGTGATAAAATTATAACGCATTTCTCTTTCTGAACTTTGGATTTAGTTCAGACCTTGGAATACAGAATTACAACAAAACAAATCTCACCATCTGGAGGTTTGCAAGTCATATATTTTTTTCCCTTTATTGTCACTACATTGCTTTACAAATTTATAAGTATATGGGGCATTTATGACAAGTAAATTGCCAAGGAAACATTCACAATCAACATAATTTTAATGAAAAGTTGTACCTTTAAAATAGAGATAAAATTTGCAGGGCATCTAATTTTTATATCACGGCCTTGGGAAGAGACATATGTCATTTGATGAATTAAGTGTGTGACAATTGCAGAGCACCAAAAACTTACCAGCTACAGCTAACTGCACTGTAGTGGAGATCAACTCTAGAGAAAGCCTAGCATTTTTTCCTTAGTTGGTAAAAAGCTTCTCTGGTAGCTAAACAGCTGACTTATCATACAGATGATGCCTCATAAAGACAAGTCTACACAACATCCTTGGACAACTATGTTCACATACTGTAAACTTTCAGGTTAATGAAAAAAATTAAATGAAAAATCTGTAAAACTTGAAATCAGTGACAATTTGAAATACAAATGTTGACAATTATTTCAAGGATATGTAAATATGAGACAAAGGCATCCACTTGAAGTTTTCTACTTGATACAAAGACATTTTACTAATAACATTTTTGGTTAAAAAATTGAGGGAAGATGAAGTTGGCATGGATAGTGAGTCTTCTTTGGAAAGTACCATCTTTCTGAATTTTAACCAGGGGCTTACTGAAGCTGTTTAAATCCTATAGAAGGCAATATACTTACTCTTTCCCTTCACTTGCCTCAGTAGTAATCAGGAGTCATGATAATTTTTACTTGGTCCATATTTACATTTTGTTCAAATGAGCAATCTAAGAAGATGCTAAAGGAAACTTAGGAGTCTCCAAATTGAGATTTTAAAAAGGCATAATATGGCACATGTGTACTCTGATAGAATTGGGACTTTGCCTTTTAAGAAGTAGGGAACATGTTAGATACTCTTCTGTCAATTTCTGATAAAGCTTATTCATATATTATTCATTCCAAAAATAATTGTTGAACACTATTAAGTTCTTGGCATTGTGCAAGATGCTGATAAAATAAAAAAAAATAAGAAAGGATGCCCATTCTCAAGGAGATCCCCATGTCATATAGATTCCAAGTTTGTAAATGATATATGCAAGATGATGTGATAGGAACTATAATTACAATAATGAAAGGAGAATGAACACAATAAAAAGATCTGATCAATACCTCTTGAGAGTGAGCTGTTAGGAACACAGAAAATTTCATAAGAAAAGATGACATTTGAGCTGAATTTTGAAGAGCCAAAAGGATTTTACAAGATGTAATAGAAAGAGAAGAAAATTTTAGAATGAGGAAATGCAAACAGGTACCTTCTTAACCAATGATAAAAAATGTAAGTCGAAAAGCTTCACTTAATAGAATGCGTTTCAGCTAGGGTGTTTTTTAAATGTAATGTTTTTATAGTGGGGATTGAAATACATTATCTCCTAAATTTAGGAGTGGAGATTATAGAACCATTTTTACTACCTTTACCTGGAGCCTATTAAATATTAAGCAAACAAAAATATAATCACGCAAATGTGCAACACTTTAGTGCTGATTTCTGTGTGATTCCTTAAAAAGGAATTTTCTTTATGCAGAAGTGTTAATAGTCTGATCACATACTTTCAGAATAGAGAATTACATTTCTAACATGTCATTGAAAGCAATTGTGGCATAGTTTCATGCTATTACCTTTTGAAATATTGTAGGATTTCTTTGCATTAACCTGTTCACAGTTGAACTAATACATTTTGTTACTAGAATTTCACAGATCAAATGCACATAGTAGTTTATATTTTCTCCCTCAGCCTTACTAATCTAATAAATGACTAGTTTGTTTTCCATCATGACACATATATGTAACTGAGTTGTTTTCAATTTTTGGGGGGGAGTAGCAATAATCTAATGTTTCCACGTATAATATTTAGGTCCTCAACTTCCAGGATTAACAGGCAAGTTTGTCTAGTTTCTCCACTACCAGACTCTTCTGGGGGTGGGGATGGACATCCATACTCAAGGGAATCTTAATGATGGCAGACTGTGAAACTAGATGTTTTATCCCCATAACAGGTTCATTATTGCTGTTGCATGCTCAGAAGATGGAGGCCTGAGATTACTGTTGAAATGTACTTCTCTAAAGAGATTCCCCATTTTATTGCTCACCTTGAACTATTAATGCCTTTGAAAATCTGAGTCTTCAGATCCAGTGGATTCTCCTGCTTCTAGTACTTTCACCATTGATGCAATATACCCTTGTTCTTTTAGATGCTGTTAATTTCCTGCTTGGTTTTCCTAAAAATATGAATGGAAATTTACATTTATGAATGATTATTTAAGTACTGATAATCTAGCAGAAAATCCTTTGATATCGTGTTGTTTTATTTCTTCAGATGGCCCACTAGAGAATAAAAGAAATTACAAATCTTTGAAGAAGGAAATTAAAAAACAAAGAATTAAAGAATTGAGTGAGAACTCTTTACATGTTAGCAGAGCACAACACATGGAGGTTTTCATTTTAGGTGGTGTATGGTGATAGCAGAAAGGCTGATCTCAGCCACAACTCAGCCCAGTGAGAAGAATTTTGGAGGGTGTCAACATCCTTACTTGAAGCCATAGATTTCTCTCAACATGTTCAAATTGAAAACCCTGTTACCTCTTGGAGGCAAGAGCAGAAGCCTGATGGCAGCTTTTTGTATTCTAAGTGTTCCTCTCGGTGCTTAGAACACAGTTGAGGAAATATTAATAGTTTTCTAGAAACTGAACCTGAAACAGTGACTTTTGTGAAATCACTTGTGAAAGTGATTCAGAGAGGGAGAACTTTTGGAAGAAGAGGACAGAGGAAATCAAGATAGAGCAAGGAAAGAAAGCTAGGCAAGGATGTGGCATCATCTAAAGAATAGCTTTATCCTGGAGCATCGATTTTACCACACAGTTGATTGCACCTGGGGCAAGGAGGCTAGACCTTTATACCGTGTGTCAGCCAGTCAGTAATCCTGACAGCCCCCAGAGTTGGATATCAGGATGTTATAATTTGAGCAAAGCAGCTCTCATTCCTCCAACGCTCTTTATAAGAGTCAGCAGTGTGCCCTTAGCAATCGCCACTTCTGACATCTGGGAAAAGCCCCAATGAAGGATATCTGGGAAGGGCACTAGTAGCATATACTGTCATCTACACCTTGCTGCAAGGTCTTTCTTCATGGAGACCCAGTGTTTCCTTGTGTCAATGAGCTCTATTTCTAAGTACTAGCCCAAGCTGAGAAAGGATTTTGACGTCACTGGTTTCAGCATTCTGCTTGTTCATTATGTGTGTATGTATACTTTCGTTGGCTGACCTGGGACCATCATGCTCTACTATAATTATTTGAGTAAATAACATTTATGATTACAATGCAAAAGTCACCATAGGAAAGCTGACCCTTATTTATGATACTTGGTATGAACCATGTTAATCAGGCCAGCATTAAGCAAAACCTGTCTGTGAACGTGCTTGGCTTTCTAAGGGGAGGAGAGACGGATTATATGCTAAAGGAGCTGCAAGACCTGGCTAACATGTGTCAACAGGAAAAAGGAAAATATGCCCAGGAGTGCATTCTGAGAGTGCTGGATCAAATGAGACAGACTATGTATGCTGAAAAAGAAAATGGAGTTTTTTTAATATGGGAACATCCTCCCATGACATGGGATTTAATACCCTGGTAAGAGGCTTTGGAATTAGTTCTAATATACCATTTGGTTGACTCTTGTAACCTTGGGAAATTAAATGGCTTTCACCAACTAAAGTATAAATGCCAGAAATCCATGACAGACTGGGGTAAAGGATAGAAAACCTCCAAGAATTGGGCATACTAGACTGCATCCACCATAAAAGGTTGGACACTCACAAGATGATTATTTCTTAAGATGAAAACAAATGTGTTTGTAAGGAATGTGCCAGCATCACTAAGATCAGTAGTGATCGACCTCTCTAAGACAGGACTGATGGCAGGAGACGTCATTACATACACATGCTCCCTTGTATTCATAGGATGACAGGATCCCAGCATAACAAATAGGTGGCGAGGTCAGAATGGCAGCCAGGGCCACCTGGCTTACTGTGATCTGTGGAGATGATAGCAAAATCAATCCCCGCTCTCCCTGTCGCTGAGTGTGCAAGTGAGAGCTCCTCCATGCATACCTTGACTCCACTGTCTGTAAAATTGGGACGATAATAGTGTATATGACATAGTACATCCATGTAAAAGTATTCATTACAGGTCCTGGCTCAGAATAAGTATTCAATACATGGCAGCTATTTTTGTTATTTATTTTTTAATAGCTGTTGGGTGTCTTCTTTTCATAAGACACATTATAAAATTTTATCTTAGTAATAATTGCTAGCATTACATGAATGACTATGTGCTAGGCCCTGTCTTAAAGCATTTTATGTATATCTTTGCAATCTTTTCAGTTACTCTGACATTAGTATTATTCATATTTGTGTTTTTCAAACGAGGAAACTGAGGAATGAATGGGTACCTGGCTTGCCCAAGTTCTCACGACTGGTAAGCTGTGGAGATGGGATAATAACTCCAAACTCTAATTCCAGAGTCCACACTCTCAACCACCACAGTATGCTGCCTCAGTGCCATTAATCTTAATGACAACAAAAACAACATTTAAGAAGTGATAAATTTGAATACTTTCTATGATAGCATTTTTCAAGAAAAATATAAATATTTTGTCTCCCTTAATACTATCATCATTTTCCTTTCGACACTTTTTTGGGGGTATTTAATCATTTGGATAGACTATATTTGGATGAAAAAAATCCCAGTAAATACCTTTTATTTTTAATCCTTGGTTCCTACTGTAATGCAAAAGCGGTTTGGATAGGAAATGTGTGACTATTGTGTTTTATCGGAGGAAATTTGGAAACAGCTGGTGCAAAATCTCCTTATAAAATAAGCCATACTTTTCTTCTATAGAATTTGAATTTTTACAGACTCATTTTTATTATGAAGATTAGCTTTTCAGAACTATTATATATTTTGATTTGTAGGGAATACTTTAAATAATACAGAAAAGAAATGCCTTCTTTGATTTTGTGTCTTTTTTTAAATTCATTTTTATGATAGAAACTTTAAGCCTATGGTTTAAATGATATAATTCAAAATACATTTGTGGTCAATTTCATATAATCAACACATTTTCCTAGTTCAAAGTGAAGTGCATTATTATAAGCATAATTGTAATAATAACTTAGTGTATAAGCCTACCATTATGTTAAGCAGCTAACCTCCGCAGCAATGCTGTGAAGTAATTATTATGACCCCCATTTTACAAATGAGGAAACCAGGGCCCTGAGGGTGCCATATTCACACAGCTACTGAGAGGCAGAACTGAAACTGGAACACAGGGAGTGGAGCACATCAAAGCCCATTCTCATTTTAATAAACATGTTATACCACCTCACTGAAGAAGCAAGCCAGAATCATTTGATTTTTGGAAAACATAAGACATGCAGTAGACATATGGAGAAGTAGTGAGTAGGAGAAAAAATAAATATATTCTCTGGTAATTAATTATTTTATGCTGATTGACAGGACTAAAAGTTCAAATAAATGCTTGTGAGTTTGGGCAAGCTCCATTCCTTTGACTTGTTACAAAATGTAACTTTGAATGTCCAAACATCCAGTCAATTCAATTAAGAAAAATCAGCCAATTTTTTTTTGTTATTGTATAGATTTATAAGAAGGAACAAAGGCAGCATGCAGAGAACAGTGCATGGAGATCAGACAGACCTGGATTTGAATTATGGCTTTTCGCCTTGGGATAACTCCTAATCCATGTGTGACTCATTTTCCTCTCCTATAAAATGAGGAAAGTATTGCCCACCACTTGTGTTTGTGGAGGAGATTGAAGATCACATACCACATACATTATAATCATTGTTACCATCATTATTAGCTAGATTTTTATATAGTCTTTATGATAACAGAACTACAAGGGTTCAGTGTATTCTTTTTCTACACTAATGATGTCATGCCATATAGAAACCAATCATCATGATCTTTAAGGTAAGTTGGTTAAAGCAACTACTTAAATATAGGTCGTTAAATATGAAATGTTCAATTTTGAATCAAAAGTTTAGTTTATTATATCTCAAACAGGAAGGAGTACAATTAATCAAAGTATGTGCCTAAACTATCAGCACAGTTTTGCCATCTTAATGGTAGCTTGCTTATGCCAGCAGCCAAGAAGCCTGGAGAGCGTGTGGCCCTGAAATCACGAAAGTCATTTTCCATGGCTTGTTGAAAATGGAATATTTTTCCTTGCAAGAAGTGGTCCAAAGTCTAGAAGAAGTGGTGGTCAGCTGATGAGATCTGGCGAATATGGTGGATGACAGAGAGTTTCCAAGTCCAACTTCTATAATCTGAGCAGAGTTGTTTGTGCAACATGTGGTCAAGCGTTGTCTTGCAAGAGGATTGGCCTGTTTCTATTGACCAATCTCAGCTTCTTAATCACAAGCACACTCATCATTTAATCTAATTGGTTGCAGTAGGTATCACTGTAATGGATTGACCAGGCGTTATGAAGCTGCAGTGGATAATACCAGTGCTGGACCACGAACCAGACACCATTAGCGTTTTTGGACAAATATTCAGTTTTACACTGTGTTTTGGCACTTCATCTTTATCCAACCATTGTGCCAAATACTTGTGATTGTCAAAAAGAATCCATTTTTCATCACACATGATGATACAGTGTAGAAATGGTTGCCTTTTATGTCATGACAATGGAGAAATGCAAGCTCCCAGACATATCTCTTCTGATGCTCTTTTAATTCATGCGGAACCCAACTATCCAGCTTCTTTACCATGCCCGTTTGTTTCAAATGGTCCAATATTGTTGGAATAGTAATGTCAAACCTTGCTGCTAATTCACGCATAGGTTGAGATGGATTCACTTCCACTAGAGCTTTCAGCTCATCATTATCCACCTTGGTTGCCCATGTGTTTCATTTTCAATATTGAAATCACCAGAACAGAACTTCTCAAACCATTGATGTACTGTGAATTCATTAGTCACATCCTTCCCAAACACTTGATGTTTCAAGCTGTCTGCGCTGCATTGGTTCCATGATGGAACTCATATTCTAAAATAACATGAATTTTTGATTTATCCATGGTTTCACAAAAATTGCTCTAAAAAATTTTTGAAAGATAATCACAAGCCAAAACATGCGTTTGAAAGACTGAGGATGTACCTTCACAATAAAAATAACTTGAGAAGCATCAAAGTGAAATATCAGAGATATCAACTGTCAAACTTAGTATTTAAGGATATCGAACATTTCATACTTAATGACCTATTAGTACTCAGAACAGTACTTGTATTAGTTTCTTACGGCTGCTGTATAAAGTACCACAAACTAGCTAGCTAAAAACAACAGAAATTTGTTTTCTCATAGTTATTCCAACATATATTCGTACCAGCACCGTGGTAAGCATTTGTGAGTTACACAGATGCATACATCAGGGCCCTGACCTCAAGGAGATTAGATTCTAAGACAGGGAGAGTATGATGAGATAAAGTACCAATAGCTATACACAACAAGGCAGAATGAATTCAATGTTATATAGAGATATGATGTACTATAAATGAAACAGAAGAAGTAACTGGCTGACTTTGCAGGATGAACAGAATTTCTAGAGAGGAGACTACTTTAGGAGAAGGCAACAGCATGGATCTATTTATTCATTAAATTCATCAAATACCTATGAAATGAATTTAAGGGCAATAATTTTTGCTTATGCTGAGGTAGACAAAGAAATGAGTAAGAAGAATAACTTACTCTTAATGACCATGTAGTTTATACAAATATGAAATTCAGATGAAATATTATATTAATAATTAAGGAGGGAATCTTTTGGGCACTGGATTTTATATCCAGTTTGGCCAAAAAGATCAAATTCACCAAAAGGCAGTGCAATTTTTTTATTTCATTTACCTATTGCATTGCAGCCTGGGTTGGATATTTTATAATGAAAAATATGTTTCCATCTATCGTGCTGCTAAAGAATGATGATGTATTACCCCAAAATAGACTATTTTCTTTATCTCTATTTATGTTTCAATTTATGTTCTTAAACATGGCTCACTGTGGCATGTTTCTTTAATTTCTGTGTTTTTTTCTTTATCTTCATTATTTTCCGATACTCAGCTAAGCCATTATATCTTAATATCACTGTAAAGAGTTAATTTATCTCTATGAAACACTTTGTCCACCAATCTGTGTTTTTTTTGTAACATTTCTCGCTTTATATTTATATCTGTCTGTATACTAGATGGTGATTTCTTGTAGGATACATATTTAGTTTCATATGCTAAAAATACTTTCCAAAATGTAAAATTATGACTCATACAAATAAACAAGTGAGCATGTATCAAATATTTTCACTTAATTCATTAATTAATGAGAGGACCATTAAATGTGAAAAGTAGTTCAAAGGAAACTCCAAAGAACAGACATACATTTAGGCCATCAGGAATATGAAAATGAATATGCTAATAGATGAAAAACTGGTCAATAGTCACAGGATGGAAATTAATTTAACCTCCATATGTGAAATCTTTTCTCTATGGATAAGAATTATTGGTTTTACTATCAGTTTTTGATAACTTACAGAGTTGTAAGATCCAATCCAATAAAGCTCAGACCCCTATATATGGCCTCTTTTCTAATCAAGTAATGAGAATTCTTCCTAAAGCAGGCAATTCTCTTTGAATTGGTACAAAGAGAGATAAAAATCTGGATTGGAGTTCCAGCTCTATCATTAAGTAGTTATATAATAATTGGGCAAGTATTACCTTCTTTGAGCTGTATTCATTTTTATCTGTAAAGCTAGGATGATAATACGCACTTTGAAAACACAGGATTAAAAATGTGAAAATGCTGTGCAAATTGTAAAGTGCTGTCTAAAGGTGAATTGCTATTTTTGTGATGTTTACTACCAGGTTTTCTCTGTGCATATACATTGCTTCAATTATTTTGTCCACTAGCGTACCATTAACTAGATTGCTGTGAGAATGATGTCTTTCTAGAAATAAAAAAATATAACATATGTCTGCATTTAAGCTTATTTTTAAATCCACGATAATCTGAGAATAACCGTTTGTTCTTTTAGAAGTTTATACAACCTAAACACCTAAATTGAAGCTTTAGAGATTTATCTTTTTCTTTACGGAGTTCATGCTATGAGCAATACTTTTAAAAAAGTCTAGTCCTCTAGCTCAGTGTGCACTCTAAATAGGGAGCACTGGGATATGAATTTCATTCTGATCTACTTTTGAACATATTTTAGTGAGGAGAATAATTTTCAAAATTGTTTTCTTTCTGCCAAGTTTAGTAGAGTTCTACAGAGCTCAATTATTTCATTTAAAGATGGTAATAGATTATGATCTACTATATACCAGCTGATTTCTATAATATGAAATGCTCTGTCTTTACTAGTATATAGTTTTTATTTTTGGTCAGATACTAATGTGGGAGGTGTGGATTTGATAATTTTTTTAAATCATCAATTAAAAATTTAAAGGCTCCCGAAGCAGAAGATCCATGCAATATCTAGATGAGATTTTGTTGAAAGCTTTCACCTATCCATGTAACCAAAAACATTTGTACAGCATAATACTCTGAAACAAAAAAAGAGTCTTTCATAGTGAGGTGATAGTTGGAAAAGGAGATCTGAAGTGAAAATAATTCAAAAGAAGATAAAATAGAAAAAAGCTGATAAGTAACAAACACTCAATCCCTGTTTAATTAAAAAAACTTACTTTTTGTCATAATATTTTAATGCCACAAATCACAGACTTCTCTTTTCCTATTCTCCTATCCCCTGCATACCAACATCTATACTATGTTTCTCATCATTCACAAAAAAAGGCAGGAGGGGAGGACCTATGAAGTGGAAATTTAATTTGATTGGTGAGATAATATCATCCTCAATGTTATTCAGTAAAAGAGTTAACAATAGACAAGTGCAAGGAAGAAGTTAGTGAGAAATTAAGCCAATTATTATTTTTCCTCAGTGGATTCTAAGGGCATGTGCTACAAAAAGAAGGCCCCAATTTACCCCCCATTACCTTAGTCCTCCCGGACAACTGCCCAAACTGAGGTATACTAAAGCAGAGGATGAAAAAATGACTAATATGTAACACAATTCTTCCCTTTGGTCTCAGATTCTCAGCAGGTGTTCCAAAAGCCTATTTAGTAAGTGCAATATACTCGTACATACTGAAGTGGAATGCTGGATGATCTATGAAGGGCATTCAAAGAGATTTTGAAATCAGGATTGCAAATTGAGACTCATCACTCACCACCTGCAATAAAGGAGATGGCACGAAATGTATTGGAGTTTGGACAAGGCTGTTGAGGCAATCTGTTTAGAAAGCATAGTCAGTGCGCTATATTGTTCCCCATTCCTTGGGGAAGAGAAAATTAGTGGCAATGGGGAGGTCAAGAGAAACTTTGACTTTAGCTACACTTACAAAATGTCAATAACATGAAATGCCGCACACACACACGCACACACAAACACACAAATTACATGTGAGCTAAGACACAATATTGGGAGTAAATTTATTTCATTGTTATGTTTTAGTTTTAGTTTTTTTTTTTCTAAAAAGAAGTAATTAATTCTGCCAATGGAAAGCTTTGGCAATTTGAAGGCTGGGAGATGCCCTGAAACAAAAGATACTGGCCCTGCTGAGCAACTGGACCTATAGCCTTGAGTGAATGAGTACCTGCACCTGTGTTCCTGGGAACCGTGCATCAGGGAGAAGACAGAGGGGTTTCCTTAGTGCCTGGCTGGATATTCAGTGAGCATCAGATCATTCCATTTGATAAGAGTAATGTTGAGCATAAGCATGGCTTGATGGATTACTGGGGAGTTGGCCGAGGGCAGAAGTCAGCAGAGTGGTGAAAGACCTGACATGATATGGATACTCAGTTTAAAGTAGGCTTTAACTAGACTTAAACATACCCTACAGAAAGGTGAGAAATGGAGAAATGCTTTTTACAGAGAATAAGCTTATTTATTTAAGATTTGTCTGAATTTTCCAAATCTCTTGAAGAAATAGGGAGATCGGTACAGCTGAGTTGACCGTATGAGGATTTTTTTTAACAGCACGATAGTGAATAAATTAGTCATTTTACAAGTGCCATCCTTCTACAATATTAGTATGGTCAGAAATCCATTGTGTTGCAATTTCTAGTTCCACAAAGAAGGATTTATAAGGCAATGAAATATTGAAAATATAGTCTATCTATAACCTGATATGCCACTAGATAATTTTTTTTAAAAAAAAAGAAAGAAAAGGCTAAAACAAGCACCTGTGGCTCTAAGCCCAGTTGTTTTATTTCTTTGAATAAAGCTGCTGGAGATCAACACCTGCATATTTTCCAACATGATCTCATTTCATAATGGGCCTTTGGTGAGTGTATTGTGGTTCCAGGTGTCATTGTCTTTTCATTCTTTGGCATCCAGAAATGCAGAATTTGCAAGACAAATGATTGCATTGGTTTTGGCAGGGAAGGGCCATTCTGCTGTGGGAAGATATGCAGAAAGGGACCTGCAGCTGAGGCCAGTTTAACATAACTCTTACCAGCTTGGCTAGTTCTTTTGGACTTCACTGTGTATCTATGGAGTAGTCCCTGGATGTATCAGTTCACATTGCAGCTGTGGCAATAAATGGTAAGCAAAATAGCTTCTGCTACTCTTTGAGTTAAATCTGCTTTTATGTGAGTCATCCAGCAGATGCTTCTGATGTATAAATGGAACAGACTATCTGTGAAAAACTTAAAGTGGGTCAGAAATGACACATCTTAATATTCCAGTTTGTTTTAAGTATTCATGAAAATTGAAATACAACCCCCCATTGAACTGATTAAGTTTCACAAATATATAATCCATCCTTAATACTCTTCTGTCCAAAAACCTGAAGATTAAATATGTAGTGTTTTTTTTTTATTTCAGTATATTATGGGGGTACAAATGTAATATGTAGTTTTTTAAAAAGTTCTTTATCCATCAGGTAGGCAGGTAGACTCTCCTCCATTTCCTACTTCTCACCTACTATTTTGCTTCAAAATAATCACACAGAGCAAAAATTATGTGGGAAAGATTCAAATAAATGCATTGATTTGGCCTTTTATTAAAGCATCCAGAAAGGTGAGAGCAGAGCTATTTGTAAATGGTTGGTTGTAAGTGGGTAGATGAAGAAGGAGAAAACAAAGAGGCATACAGGGGTGAGAACTGGAACAAAGAAACTTTAAAAGCTACATTTAAAATCATAGGAAAAGAAAAAATTCTCAAGTTGAGATGCTAGATGATTGATACTGTTTGCAATTCTCACTTACTCATGATACAAATCTTACTAAACCCTTACCGAGTGAAACTCACTATGCTAGGTGTTGGCAGTAAATTTTCTGTCCTCCAGGAGCTTACAAACTTGTTGGGAAGAGAAAAGTTCTATATGTATGAACTAGCTGCCAACTGTAATTTTTCTATTATCAAAAGAAAGATTCTAAAATGGTGACAGAGCAGGTTAAGTGCCTGTAAGAATTTGTCCATGTCCAAATTTAATGTAAAGACTCACAAATTTATATTTCCAGCTTCTTTTCTAAGTTTCAAGCATCCAACTATATATTCAATGTCTCCACTTTGATATTTCAAGACTACATACTATTCAACTGATTCATTATCTTCTAATGAAGCTAATGAGGCTAATTCATTGTCTTTTAATGAAAATAGCTCCTGTTTCAATGTTTGCCATTTCATTAACTGATCCTAACTGATCTAGTTACAGAAAACAAAAATCTTATGTTCCTTTGAATCCTTCTTCCTCACCCACATATCTAATTTACCACCAATTCTTGGCTCATTTAACTGTTAAATTTCTTAAATCTGAACATGTCTCCTTCTCAAGTACTGCCACTGTATTCAAAGTGATAAACTTCTATAATTTGGATTCCACCATTGGCCTAGAGACTGCTCTTCCCTCATCCACCAGTGCTCTACTCCATTTATTCCTCATACTGCAGGCAGAGTGATTTTGCAAAATGTGGTTTATATGTTATCTCTCCAGCAATTGAAACCTTTCAATGTCTACTATGTTCTTAGGATAAAGGTCAAATTCCTTAAGAAAGTAGATCAGTTGAGTTCTCTTAGGACCATGTGACAGAAACATAGCCCAAACTGGCTTAAGCTACTGAGGATTTATTAGTCCACACACATTAAAGGTTTAGGAAAGTGGCTCATTTCAGGCACAACTTGAAAGCACCTGTTCCCTTCTTTCTTCATCCAGTGGAGCCCAGATGAACCTCAGTCTCCCAGCAACCCTCATGTGTATTAATAAGAAATAATTGTTTGTCATTTTACACCACTGATATCTTTAGGGCTCCTTCCACAGTTTAACCCAGAGAAAACAATATAGAATTTGGTGTCTAGGAATGGGGTACCACCATAACAAAATACCAAAGCATGTGACAGTTTCTAATGGGATGGGAGGAAGACAGTGAGGGCACTAATATAGGAGACTGGAAAAGGGGAGACCGCAGGATACTGTAGTGAAATATTTGGAAAGGAGAAGACATACTTAATAAACTTTGAGCTCTAGATGAAATGTTTTTGGCCAAAATATTGGAAGCCTAAGTTGCCCATTATTTTTTCTATTTGAAAAGGTACTTCAAGTATGAAATGAACTCAGGAAAAAAAAATGGTTAGTTTCTAAGTAGGGAAAGAAGGGAAAATAATTAGAGACTTGCAGAGCTGAAAAATGCATCTGTCCTTCATCTCCAGTTGCAAAAATATTCTCAAATTAAGGTCAATCCTAAAGGTAAAAACCAAATCAAGGGTGTGCCCACAGAAACATAACCTGGAGATAAAGACTAAATAAAAGGCATAAATGTAAAAACTTTTCTTAAGTCTGATTGTATTTAGTGGCCTTGAATAAATAATTTCATTTGGACAAAATTTCTTAAAGATAAGAGAATACTATTATGATTTCACAGAAGCCTGTTTCAGTTAGCTCAGGCTGCCATAATCAAATACCATAAATTGGGTGGCTTAAAAACAAAATATTATTTCTCATAGAGCTGGAGGCTGGAAGTCTGAGATCAGGGTGCTGGCATGGTTCCGGTGGGGGCTCTTGCTAGCTTTCAGGCACCACTGTCTTTTTCTTGTTTCCTCACAAAGAGAAGAGAAGACTATCTCTTCTCTTAAGGGCACTAATCTCATCACGGGGGCTCTACCCTGAAGACCTCATCTCCAAATATCGTCACACTGGGGTTTCAACGTATGAATGACAGGGGACACGATTTAGTCTGTAGCACCTGATAAACTCAAAAAATTTACAATTAAGTCTAGAAACAGTATGAGAGAAGTTATATTTTGGAGAGGATTGTGAGTGTGGCTCTTGGCACATAAAGCTGTCTGGAATTAAAGAAATAAAAACTAGCAAAAGTTTTGAAAGTTGTATTGCCAAAAGTGTTATCCAATCTTGATTTAAAGGACTGCAAATATTCTAGACATAAATTTTCCTTCAGTCTCCCAACTCTCTATGGGTAGGAAAAAGACTGAGAAATTTATTCAGTAACAAGGTAGGAGCATCCCCAATACCTTCTTAAATTTTGGCCAAAGAGAATATCCTTGAAGACAGAGCCAAGTGCCTAAGAAGGACAACGAATAGAATTGTTAATTCTGTGGGACAAAATTGGGCCTAATCAAGAAACATTCCCTATGCCAGATTAGGGAAATCTTATATTTACCCAGCATGACTTCAGAATTTCAAAGTATTGATAATTACTGTGAATATTTTTTTCCTGTTTCTATGTGAATATTCGTTGTAATTATCTTGTCCTTCTTCTCTCACTATACTTTGGATACATATGGGAGCAGACAGCTTGATTTTTTAACTGAAAATTCTTAGATTCAAGCAAAGTCCTAGCAGCATCTAATTTGGATCAAAAGTCTTAGTCTTTGAGCATAGTTTTTACTTTTAGATGAGACATTTAAGTGGCTCGAGGATGGAGCAAGTATATATTTTGCTTGTAGTATGGAAATGAATACTATGGTAGGTTGTATTATGGGTTTACAATCATTCATTCCCTCTTCATACTTCCCATGCTTCCTGGTACCACTGAATTTGGGGGTAGCCATGGGGCATACATTGGCCAATTTGATAGGAACGCTTGTGACTTTTGACACATCTGAACAGAAGGTTTAAATGCAACTGAATGGCTTTACTGGGGTCCTCTTGCTCTAGCACTCCCTCATGAGCACTTTTCTTAGACAGAAGCACCTCCTTCAGCTCCAATTCCGGATTGAGAAAACATATGAAGACAAGTCCAGGTCATCAAAAGTAGAGACCAACAGAGCCACAATTAACCTTAAAACCTCCTGTAGCATATATGAAAAATGAATACTTTTTAAACATTGAGATTTTTAAAAACTGTTTTTAATACCGTATCACCCAGAAAGTATAGATTCCAATGATTTATATTTTAATAAAATGAAAACATTGTTATAACAATGAGTAATAACAGCAGGGTTTAGAGTATTTTGTACAGAATGATCCTGATTATAGAAAAATAATTTTTAGAGTTATATGTGTTTGTTATATGAAGGAAATACCCACTAAAATGTAAACAATGGTTACTATTTGGATAGCAGATTTCAGAGAGTTGTTGAACTTTGTATTTAGGAGATCTAGATCTCTGTTCAGCTACTCATCAGCCTGTGATTTTCAGGTGAACAATTTAACTTCTCTGCTTCAGTTTCTTCATTTTAAACTATATCTGTGTCTATCTCACTGGGGCATTGTGGGATTAGGTAAAATATAAAAATGCATAACAAATTAGCATAGTACTTCAGAGTAATCTGTAAATAAATGTTAGCTATCATGATTTTTGTTTTGATATTATTATAAAAATTTCCTGTGTTTCCCATTTTTTTATACTAGGTATATATTACTTTTAGTCAGACAAAAATCAAAATCATAAAGGTAGAAAAATTAAATTGTCAAGTCTAATAGAAAAAGAAAAGAACCATAGAATGTTAAATGGCCTATTGATGAGAGGGAATAGTACCAATTTGAAAGGCATAGTGAGCAGCTAGCAGCAACTACAGAGCAGAAGAATGCTGGAGCCGTTCTTATTAACAGTATGAAACCTTAAGAATTCTTAATGAAGATGTTGGGAAGACCCTTTCAGACATCGGCTTAGGCAAGGAATTCTTGAAGAAGAACCCCAAAGCAATCGCCGCAGCAACAAAAATAAATAAGTGGGATCTAATCAAATTAAAAAGCTTCCGCACTGCCAAGCAAACTATCACTAGAGTGGATAGACAGCCTACAGAATGGGAAAAAATATTTGCACTCTACACATCTGACAAAGGGCTGATAACCAGAATCTATCTGGAACTCAAAAAAATCAATAAGAAAAAATCAAACAACCCCATCAACAAATGGGCAAAGGAAATGAACAGAAACTTTTCAAAAGAAGACAGAAGAATGGCCAGCAAACATAAAAAAATGCTCAACATCTCTAATCATTAGAGAAATGCAAATCAAAACCACAATGAGATATTATCTAACCCCGATGAGATTGGCCTCTATCAAAAAATCGCAAAACAACAAATGCTGGCGAGGATGTGGAGAGTTAGGAACACTCTTACACTGCTGGTGGGACTGCAAATTAGTGCAACCTCTGTGGAAAAGAATCTGGAGATACCTCAGAGAGCTAAAAATAGAAATACCATTTGATCCAGCAATAGCACTATTAGGCATCTACCCAAAAGAGCACAAAACATTCTATGATAAAGACA
>RJWJ010015713.1:0-35712 GCA_004363605.1 Indri indri
TTTTTTTTTTTTAATTAGAGATCAGTCCCCCAAACCCCAAAGAGCTGAATAGATTATTCATTTATGACTCATGAATTCCTGCATTAAATAATACTTATCAAGCACCACATGTAACTTTTAGTCGTGAGAGAGCCAGTTAAAACTGTATTTACAATAAAGTATGGTAAGTGCTATGATAAGGGAAAGAGCAGTGACAGGTGTTTAACCCCGACTGGAGGACGGGAGGGGCTGTGGCTGGGAGAAGGTTGTCGGAAAGGCTGTCTAGAGGAAGTGATGTTTAAACTGGACCAGCCAGGCAGGGAAGGTGAGTGGGGGAGATATATTGCAGATGAAGGGAGTGGCTATATGAAGACCAGAAGGGGAGAGAGAACACAGTGCAGGGGAGCAGCTGGGAACTCAACTTGTCGGGCAGGGAGGAGGGCCGGTGATGAGAAAGGTCGCTGGAGGAGTAAGCAGGAGCCACATCCTATAAGGCACCCTCAGCCAGGAGTTGGACTTTATTCCAAGGGCTCTGGGGAGCTACTGGAGGGTTTGAAACAGGTGAGCAGCATGGTCAGATGTGTGTTTCAGGAGTTCTCTGGGGGCACTGTGGAGAGTGGACTGTAGACGGCAAGCTAGAAATGGGGAGACCAGTCTGAAGGCTGCTGCAGTATTGCAGGCGAGAGAGGATGGAATCCTGATGTAGGGTAGTGGGAGTGGAAATGGAGAGAGTTGGCAAGAATTTGAGAAATATTTGCTAGTCTCCACGAAAATCTCTAGTTCTCTTATAGTTGTAGTGTCTCTTATGTTTGTAGTGTCAGTGGCTTCAAATTTATTGAATGTCTCAAAAATTATGTTTTGTGTAAGGCCTTTGCCTTACTCAAATTATTTTCATAATTGAAATCTCCAGATGTATAGTGTTTTATTTTCAGATATGGTATATACTAGAAACAGGGGCAAAGCATTCTTTATAAATCTGATAACTTTTAGAAAGTAATTGTTTTCGTTTCTGTGAAATTTATTTCAGACAGTTTCAACTGCCAGTGAACTACGCAAACCAATTTACTGGATTGTAGCTGGTAAAGCCATTGATTATGAACAGATGCTGCTCCTAATGGCTAATGTGAAATGGGATGTAAAAGAAATTATGTCACAGCACAACGTATATGTAGATGCATTGTTGAAGGCAAGTGCTCTGGAAACATCTCTGCTAAAGATCATTCTGCAAAGAAAAATATTCTTTTATTGCAGAGGCTTTAAAATAGTGCAATTATAGTTACTACCACATTTTTAAAATTGTGATACTAAAGTCCTTGAGTGGAAATAGGCTTACTTTCTGACTTTTGTCTTCGATTAGATCTAAGACTACTTTGTAGATTTTTTGGTTTTGTTTCTATTTTAATTAGAAGTTGCTTTTATTGTTTGGTGTGTATATTCATTAGCAAGAGGCCATGCTCCTAATTATTCTGAATTGTTATTTCTAGAAACCATATTGCTTTTTCAGTGTGTCCTACAATCACCTCTTTGCATTCAATGACCTACATTTATAAGTTTCCCGGAAAGAACTGTAGTTCCTTTTTTTTTCATTTATCCATGAATACCTATTTATAGATCTCCTGACATATGAGAGGCACTGATAGAGGTGCTGGCAGTAGGGTTGTGAATAGAGAAACTTACATGCCCTCAGGGAATGTACATACCAGTGTACAGATAGCAGTAAACAGATAAATTGAGCTGTAATGTCAAGTGATGAATAATGCTGTGAAAAAGAAATAAACCATTAAAAGAGGATAACAGGATCTGGGTGGGAGCAGATTACTATTTATTTATTGTGGTTAGAGAAGGACTCTAATAAAGTGAGAATGGAGATGAGGCCTGAAGGAAGTAAGGAAAAGAGACACATGGATATCTAAGGTGAGGAAAGAGCATATGCGAAAATGAAAGCAACTTTCAGAAAAATTTTGTTTTTCATTTTGGCCCTTCTCAACTCTTGACTTTTAACTTATTTACACAATCACCTGCTTAGCACTAAGGCAACAAACAGTAGCCTGGGACACCTGAGAACCAATAAACGGAGCTCTAGATAAACAAACAGCAGCGGAGTTCCTCTAGTGTGCCAACTCCCAGCACCTTACGCCCTTCTGGGGACACTGCGAGGCTGTCTCCAGACTCAAGGGTGCCAAGATCAGTAAGCAGTGGCTAGGAGTTTCCATGGAGATCTCGGGGTGGGAGTGGGGCGGAGGGGGCTGCCGAGGGGAGGAGGGGTGCTTTGTATTTGCCACCCTTGAATTCAGAGATCATTGACCTTAAAAGATAATCAAAGGAAGAACTTTGGTTTCTAGAGTACCCAGGAGATTTCAATTGTGAATTTTCATTTGGAATGTAGAAAATTAAGATAAGTTATAAATAATAACACCTCCTTTTTAGGCAATAATTCTATTTTTGGAAAGTTAATTCTATTTTTTATGGCATGCTATCTTAGTCCGTTCAGGCTGTTATAACAAACTACCATACTCTGGGTGGCTTGTAAACAATAATTATTTCTCACAGTTACAGAGGCTAGGAAGTTCAAGAGCAAGGTTCAGGCAGATTTGGTGTGTGGTGAGGACCTAATTTTTCATAGATGTCACCTTCTTACTGCATCCTCCCGTGGTGAAAGAGGCAAGGTAGCTCACTGGGGCTCTTTTATAGGGGCACTAAACGCATTCATGAAGGCTCTGCCCTCATGACCTAATCAACCCCAAAAGGTTCCACCTCCCATCACCATCACTCTGGCAGTTAGGATTTTAACATGTGGATTTGGGGGAGACACAAACATTCAGACCATAGCACATGCTAACCATGGTACTCATAGGGATGCAAGAGAAAGACTTCTGTAACTCAGTGAATATACATACTTGAAGGAGGCTTCTTGCTTCAGTTATTCTTAATTCCAAGAAATATGAATATTGTAAGAAAGAACTAATGTTATTCAGGTTATTAACCTGAACCCAATTTTTAGCGGCTTAAGGACTTCATTAAGCATAAAGATTAATTATCTGTGATAACTTTTGTTCTTTCTGTTACTTTTCTAAGTCTAAGCATTTAGGTGAAGGCAGCCTGCTTACGTTGCCCCAAAAGAATCAGAAGTAGAATGAGATGGCTTTATTATTCATTTTACAACAACCATTTCTGAACATTGAATTTAGCATTAAGTAGAATGTCATTAACGTACAGTAAGCCTATATCTTTATCTTTTAAATAAAATATTAGTGAAAAATGTTGAATTATGACTCTTCAAATCCAAATCAGTTATAGTAGTAAATTCTACTGCTTTACTAGATCCATGAAATGAAACAATACATGAAGAGCAATTATGTATTTAACTTTGATTTTCAAACGTAAACTTAGTGAATTGACAATCCACTTCTTTCTAATAATTAAAATCAACGAACTATTAAAAGTGAATCAGCAAGAAAAATTGTGATTTAGGAAAAAGAGCAAAGGAGAGCACAGTTATCATTGTGTAGTAGCTTGACTGGCGATCAGATTAAATTTTTTTTCTCCTGTATGTTGTTAGAAAACGTGGACGCCTTTCAGTCTTGTTAAACATTGTGTGGCTTCTTCATTCAGGAAACTAAAGAACAAAATCATTTTAAGCCTTCGTAAGTTTATTTGAAATACATTGTCAAGGAGGGGTCAAACAGCATTTACTTTTGTAAATGAACATATTTAGATGGTAATAGTCCAAAGAGATCAGAAACACATTTACTGCAGGGTGATTTGCTACTTTCATGTTATCTTTGGGTTATCTAAATTAGTTATATATATTTTGCATTTTTAGTACAATCGTGTCATAAAGTTAACAGATAATAAAAATGTTAAGTTTTTCTGTAGGTAATAGAAAATATTTTATGTTTTATTTTTTACATTGTACCAAAAATTTGCTGCTATAACATGAAACTTCCAAATTATTTGGTATACAGGTTGAGCATCCCAAATTTGAAAATCCAAAATACAAAATGCTCCAAAATCTGAGATTTTTTGAGTGCCTACATGACATTCAAAGGACTTGCTGATTGGAGCATTTCAGATTTCAGATTTTGGATTTTTAGATATGGGATGCTCAACCAATGAGTATAATGCATACCTACCAAAATCTGAACAAATCCAAGATCTACAACACTTCTGGTCCCAAGCATTTTGGATAAGGGATACTCAACCTGTATAATAATTTAAAGAATGTTTAGTAAAGAGAATAACTTATCAGATTGCTCTCTGAGGAGTATAGCTACAGATTACAAATAATTCTGAGTTGAAAGCTTATTAAAACATTTTTTAAAAACTGGGTTTCTTGAAGACATTTTGTAAGACAAATTCTGCTCTTTTAATCCGTACTGACAACCATAGAAAATTCTGAGATATAGAAACATTTGGACATTGTTAACGTTGTTAAATCAGTTAGTGACACCCATTTCTTTTGAGATGAAATGTAATGTACTCTGTATTATAATCTATTCAAAATGCGGTATGTATTTTTAAAACCTTCATACTAAATCCAAGTTATCTTTGGTATTATCTCTTTTTGTTTCACTTGATTTGATTCTGACTCTCTCTAAATCTTTGGGGTTTTTTTTTTTTCCCACTTTTGTGGGAAAGCACGTGGCATTATAATGATATTCACATACAGCCATGATTTTTTTTTTTTTTTTTTTGTCTTAGGAATTTGAGCAGTTTAACAGGAGGCTAAATGAAGTTTCTAAGAGAGTTCGGATACCCTTGCCTGTGTCTAATATACTTTGGGAACATTGTATACGACTGGCTAATAGAACTATTGTGGAAGGGTATGTTTTTCATGAGAGCTTTACTTGTTTCTTAAATGTTAAATTGCATTTTATGAATAACATTGTAAGATAATCACTAATGGGTGGAGAGACTAGGTAGAGATAATGATAAATAGTAGACAAGTTTGGAATATAACTAAAGAAGAAATGTTAAACCCACTGTGCCAGTCTTTGTGCTTTCTTTTCTTGCTGGTGATAGTGGATGAGTGAGGAACGCAGAATCTAATGGTTATCTGAAAGTTAAACTGATAATTATTATTTTTACCTAATATTTAATAATACAATTGTTACGATAATGATTATACCTAACTTTTTTGAACACTGTATGTTATTTACTGAACTAGACATTTCATAGGATTACATCACCATATCCTAAAACAAATTCTCTTCGATAGGTACTATTATTCTTTTATCAATGAGAAAACCTAGGCTCAGAAAACCGAAGCTGACACAGGTTAAGTTAATTTGCCTAAGTTCACAGTTTTTAAAGCCAGAGAAGGCATATGAACTCCTGATGTTCTGATGAAAGTCAGTCCTCATAATTTCAATATCACCGTTCATCGTCGTCATATCATTACAACTGTATAAATCTTTCATGTGTTGAGTTTACAGACCTATCAATAGTAATTTTCCCACTTACTCAGGGACCATGCTTACTCTGCCCTGTGACACCTAGAATACAAATAGAAATCAGCAGTACATTTAAAATATCCTGGAAAAGCAAATAGGTATTTCAAAGACCATGCACAGTAATCCAGAATTGCACATTAATTGAATTTTCATATTATCGTTTAACTGATTTTTCTTTAGTTCTCATTCGTTATAAAAGAAAATGTATTAGAAAGTGGGAAGGTAACGGTGACAAGCTGACAAGAGTCTTGGCACTCTGTATGGAAACCAACAGTGCTATAAATTATAAAATTGTTCTGTGTCAATAATCACAAATGAAAGTGTTTTTAATAAATTCATTTAATAAAGTACAATAGTAAATGGTGTATGTTTCTGTATAGAACACTTTTTATTAAAAAAAAAATGCTCGGTCACTTTAAATGATATAAGCTTTAATTTTCTTACAAATTTCCTTAGGGGAAGTATCTCATTCCCTAAGATTGAATTTTCATGTTCTGTATGACTGATTGAAGGAAATGAGACATGGACTTATGAGTAATAAAATGTACTGTTAGGGTTAGTATATAAATTCTTACTGCTAGATAGCCTTAAAGCATAGTGTTTCAGTAGTGTGGGATGCTGGAATAAGTCTATAAACTGTTTTATCATGGAAAATATGTATCTACTTTCTACACTTATATACTTACACATTTCTCAGGTTTGCCAAGCATTCATGGGAGAATTATTTCATTCGTTTTTTTTGCATTAAATAGTTACAATATTAAACAATAGTGAACAGTTCTGTAAAACTAAGATTACTTTGGAGTAGTCAAAGCTTAGTTTTATAAATAACTCTGGGTAGCCAGCTTAACAGGAGCACCAGCTTAACTTTCCTACAGATGATTATGTTAATTGAATGCAGAGAACTTTGGTCTGTAGAGCAACCAAAGAACCTTGAAGTTATTCCACATCTTTGCAAACAAGGAAATGGGCCCAGATAGGCAAAATGACTGGTTTTTTTTTTTTTTTTTTTTTACCAAGTAGGTAAAATGATGGCACAAACAGAACCCATTCCTTCTGAGTCAAGCTCATGTACTTTTTTTCTGAAACCCTCTCATTTCTGGAGAATCTGTCAAAATATGGGTTAGAAAAAAGTACAGGTACCTAAAGGTTTCTCTTTCTAATCTTCTCATCATGTATTTTTTATTATTATTATTACTGTGTGTCTTAGATATGCCAATGTCAAGAAGTGCAGTAATGAGGGTCGTGCCTTGATGCAATTGGATTTTCAACAGTTTTTAATGAAACTTGAAAAACTAACAGATATTAGACCGATTCCTGATAAAGAATTTGTGGAAACCTATATTAAAGCCTACTACCTAACGGAGAATGACATGGAACGCTGGATCAAAGAGCACAGGGTGAGAGGTGGAGAATAGTTAATTAAGTTTTTATTCTTGTTTCTTTTTGCTGTTCTTGTGTGTTATTTAGTTCAAAATCATGAGAGTATAATATAAAGCAATATTTGCTTTTTAGACATAAACTACTTGGGTCAATTCTTTGCCATATTCAGACTGTATCTGTGTAGTGCCCTTTGCCTAATCCAACTTTGGGGGGCCTTTTGTGAACTGTTACAGTAATTATCTAGAAATATAGCCAAAGTCAGAACATTAGCTATATTTTTCCTGTGATTGTGTTGTGGGAAAAGGAGGAAGTTGATTAACTTGAAGATAGATTGAATACAGTAACACTGAAGCGATACATAAGCCATACTCTATTATGTAACTTAAACCTTCTTCTATCCCTCAAGAATGAAATGGTGGCATCCTAAACATGCTGACATATATTAGTGATGGTTGAAGATATTAATATTTAAATGGCTAAATTTAACTTACCATCTGACATTAGATTTTACCTTTTAATATAGATTTGATTATTTTTCTTTTGTGTGGATATATAGGTAAATAGAGAAAAATACCATTTATTGCTATTTAGGATTCTGAATTTTTGACATAGTTCAACTCAACATATATTATCTGAGCATGCTTGGTATGGGGAGCTTTTCTACATGATTGCTGTATCATTTGTCTGGATAGGCAGTATGTGAAGACGGATTTAAGAAAAATATGGAAAGTGTTAAAATCATCGTCAAATCTTTATTCCTTTAATGACTCTAGGGTTCACTTTTTTTGGTTTTGTTTTATTAAAAATGATGACTATATGGTACCATTTTGGGCAAGAGTGGAGAATATCTTTTCAGTGGAGGAATCGTGTATATAAAAAGCAATAGTGGTTGATAGACATAAAAAAACAACTTACCCGTAAACATACCATTAAAATTTTTATGTACAAATGTGAAAAAATTAATTCACTGGCTTCATAAACTGAGTATATAAATTGGACTTTGATTAAATAGCTATGAAAAGTGGTTAAAAGAGAGAGAAAAATGAATTCTTGGTTTATGTTATAGCCAATTAAGGAAAGAAAGACATCTGAGTTAGAAAGCAGTACTGTTTTAAGGGCTCCAGGTTGTTTCAGATTTTACCATCATGCATAGCACTGTGATGAACTTCCTTAGACATTCACATACATCTTAGAATGCATTTCTAAAAGGAAAATACCTAGGTCAAAAGTGTATATTTTAATGATTTTTGATACATGTTGCCAAATTGGCCTTCATATATTTCCTCAACAATATATGAGAGGGCCTATTTCCTTATACCTTTGTTAGCATTCGTTATTATTATTTTTTTTATTTCATCATATTATGGGGGTACAGATGTTTAGGTTACGTATGTTGCCCTTACCCACCCCCCAGCATTCATTATTTTTTAAAAATCTTTTTCTTTTCTTCCTTTTTTTTATTTCAAATTATTAAGGGGGTACAAATGTTTTTATTACATAGATACCTTTTATAATGCTTAAGTCATGCTTATAGTGTGCCCATCACTTGAATAGTGTTCACCGTACCCCTGTTAGGTAAATTTGTACACATTCCCCCTCCCCCTTCCCCTTCTCCCTTTTTGATTTCCAATGACCTTTACATCTCTTTGTGTAGGGTTTACCTTCACTTAGGTTATAAACATCATGGGCACAAGCTAAATAAAATTTTATTTCATATGGGTAAAGAATAAGAAATTATTTGTATTTACCTGCTTGGGTTCATCCTTTCTGATTTCAATACTGTAAAAAGAGGAAATGAACATTAGCTTCAAACTTTAACATTGGCCTGAGTTTTATATAAATGTGCCCACTGTAGGTCAGTTTCAGATCTTTGGAAGCCAAGTAGAAAGGTCTATGTTATTTTCAATGATTTTGGCCAGTAAGCCTGAATTGAGAGAAACTTTACTGCTTATAGCACCACTTTTAGCCCAAATGACATTTGAGAACCAAAACGTTAAACTCAGATGCAAGTGGACTACTGTATGTTGCTAGAAGATATTTGGCAAAATAAGCTGTAAACACTTCAGGGTTGGTCCTGAGGAAGGGATTTGGGAAAAGGGTACACAGTAGCTGAGTAGAAAAAGCACAGCAGTTAAATATCCATTATTTAATGCAAGAATGATGCCCACTTTAGGATTTCCGTTTTAAATATACTGGACTGAATTTTTAGAAGAGATTTAACTGATTGGTGTCTGTAATTCAATGACATCTCCCCAGCAACAGCAGGGACTCTGTCCTGTCTCCAAGGAAACTCCAACAGTGAGTCCAGTGCTGAGTGCTCACTGCTTAAATGAGATCATTTACCAGGTGGTGACAGGTGCTTTTAGAGGTCAGATATACAAACTGAGCAGTTTGGTGAGTTTTTAAAATAAACTCATTCTCATATTTCGAATTTGCCCTATCTTTAGTGGTTATTTTGAAAAAAGACAGGTTTTCTTTTCTCATTAGATGACAGCATACAATTATCTTTTGCTCTCTGAACTGTTGCTATTCAACCTCCAGAACCAAATCAATATGCAGCAATTTCTGTGAATCTCTCTTGATTTTTATCCTAGCAACTCACTCATCTGAAATTCAGAAACCAGGTGGATATGGATGGTGAAAGATACTTGTGGTCTTAATTTTACTTCCTATTAATAGTTATCAATTACAATATAAGGGTTTAAAAGACACCGACTTTCTGATCTTTGTTACCTTATTTGTTTGTTATATCTTAGAAGAGTTGTTCTCTTGTTGATTTTTGCTAACTAAAGTTTTATAAAATGTACAGTGCCAGAAAAATACTTGATCAGTAGCATTGTAAAAATTTGAAATGTCAGTGTATTTTGGTAACTTAATAACAAAGACTGTCAGAGAAACAAGGATAAAATGTGTGATCTTCGAAGTACTAAAAAGGATAGATATGTCAGATTACTTTGCCATATTACAACAGATACAGTTGCTTCCTGTTTCAAATGTGTACTGCTGTATCCTCATTCCCTCTGTTACAGCTCAGTAAGCAATTGGTCCTCCATGTCCCAAACTATAACTTCCACTGTTTTTCACTGGTTTTCAGTGCTCAGTAACTATTCACTGATTCCTGGATATCTGCCTGTTCTTTTTTTGCATTGATCAGATACATGTCTTTTAGTGTACTAAATCTGGATCTTCCTTCTTTGAGCAGGAATATTCAACGAAGCAGCTGACGAATCTGGTGAATGTTTGCCTGGGATCCCATATTAATAAGAAAGCAAGACAAAAACTTCTAGCAGCTATAGATGATATAGACAGACCTAAAAGATAAAGAACACAACTCTTTTTCCTCAATGGCATTGATCTTCTCTCAACATATATGACGTGAAAGCCAATTTTTTGTGCACTCCTGACAACTATCTACTAAGAAGACTTTGTGCATGTTCTTTTCAACTGGAAAGTGGAAAACATCAAAGTGTGTGTGGTGTTCTCAGATGACTTTTATATGCTCTGGTCTCTTCAACTGTTGGTCTCATTTGTTGTAATCCCTTCTTGAAATATTGCCTTGTCATAACTACGGTTATATGACTACAAGTATACATTTTACAGAAGAATGTACCATAAGTACATACTTAGAAGAAACAGTGGCTTAATATATCTGTGGGCAGTTTTTGGAGAATGAGTTTATGTTGGCATTTTTCTACCCTCTGAACCTGGTTCTTAATAAGCATATTATGAGAGGGTTAATGTACAGTATCTCCTAATTATGAGCACTGCATGAGAATTAAAAAGTATATGTAGGTAAAATAGTTGAAAAATCAGTACGTTCTCTGTGTTTTTAAATGTGAAGGTTTATGTCGGGTTAATTTAATTATAACAAAGTGATCATAAATGATGAAATTTAATAAATATTATACTCTAATATGATTAGCCTATGTGAGATTGTATTTTCATATTTTTGCCTAGGAGGCAGAGGTCATGAAATTGTAATTTTTTTGGCATGTTCTAATTTTAATTATTTTGTATCCCGAAACCAATGGTGAAAAGTAATTTCACTGAGTCTACCTTTTTAATACCTGAGTAGCATACACATGGTGATTTTCTTTTTTCTTTCTTTGTAAAAGTATAGGATCATATGTTCACCTTTCTTAAATATCTACTTTGTAACACACCCGTAAAATAATGTGAATCTAGCCAATAATGAGCTTTGGAACCTAGTTAATTAGTCTTTAGTAACTATGTACTGCTCCTCTAAACTTTGCCCTGAAGCCAGGGATCTTCTCCCAAGATATGTGACATGAAAATCCATTTCCCACGCACTCCTTCCAACTGTCTAATAAGGAATTTTGCATGTCTTCTTTCTGACTGGAGCATGGAAGACATCTAAGCCAGTGTAGTATTGGTCCAGTGATTACTGTGTATGACCTGTACCGTCAACAGCTGCAGAATCCTGAGGAGTCTCATGAGAAACAAGCCTTGTGTCCTGTGCATCTTCCGGGAGCCGAGGTGCTGAAGTGGAGGGCACAGGGTTGCATGTGATCAGACGTGGCAGCAAAGGAAATGACTGCCAGTGTCTGTCAGTCCCTATGGAAGTCCATGACCAGCACAGTCTAACGGGAAGCACTCTTAGTGTATGTCTGTGTGTGGCTGTTTTTGTGTGTGTCTGTATGAGTTTTTCCTTTTCAGCCTCTCGCTTCACAGTTCGTTTACTGTCAGTTTACAACTTTCCCCTTTTAAAAAGATACAAATTTGGTGCCATGATGTTCTGCTTGTGGTACCAGATTGTGTACCTGTAAAGTCAGTTCTCCCTGTGGCCATTATCTATATGCAGCCACTCGAAGAAAACAAACATGAGATAAGCTTGGCCCTTGTGTTTAAATGGCATATTCAGCTGGGCACATAAAGAGCTAATCAGTCTTATTTAATTCTGAATTGATGAGGAGCTACTTATTTTTTCTTTTTTACTTGGATTTTATAATTGGTTTCCTTTAATTTTTACTTTAGTTGGCTCTAGAAATATAAAGAGCTATTACCTGCCTGGTAGAGCCTGGTGTTTTTCAGTGTCGCGGGAATTGATACAAAAGCATTACTTATCTTTTAAAGATTCAGCCATGCAGTCTGACAGATCTTTTAACCTACCCTACTTTTTCTCCATCTTCCAAATGAAAATAGTAAACCTTTTCAATACTTTTTGGAAAAGATTTGTGTTTTTGTTTTGCATTAAAAGGTAGCTTAAGTGCTAGCATGAAAACAGTAACAGGAGATTTGAATCATTCAATTACCTAATAACAAAAGTGTTACCAAACATTTCTCAAATACATTATGCAGTAATGTTGAATTATGGCCATATAACATTTTGTGAAACAAATTTTAAGATAAATAGAATTGAAAAGTTGAGAATGTAAATGAAATTATACATGTTCCAGAAACTTCCGTAGTTACCAAAAACTTCTGTAGTTACCAAAAACTTCTTTTTGAGCCTAAATTTTCCTTAACTTTGATATTTTATATGAAAGCGTCTTGTAGAATTCAAGATTTTAAGTTGATATGGGAGCATGGTAAATTAGTATCCCCTGAGAAAGAATGATTATATTTACAAACACATTTTCTTGCATTAAAAATGCTAGGGAGGTATATAGTAATTCAAATGAACTAGTTTGCTTCTATTTATAAAAAACTACAGAGATTTGTAAGTTTACTTTAATAAACTCATTTACACAACTTATTAAATTGAATTTCTCTAGAAACCAGGACCATATGGTATTATATCATATCTTTAAACAGAATTTCCTTTGAAAATTTCTGTTTGGCTGAGTGATGAAACTTAAATAGCCTTTTTTTTTTTACTCACTGAAAAATGATAAAAAGCTTATAATTCAATTCACTTCGAAAGCATCGTTATCTTTTGTAATAAAAAATCAGACCTAAAGATGAATACAAGTTGTGTTCAAAGCAAAGAGAAGTGGTACAGGGAGGGTGATGGGAAAGATATATATATTTCTTCCCCCTTGGAGTAATTGTGGTTACTCCATACTAAGTGGTTCACAAAATGATATTTAGCTTTTGACAATGATTAATGACAAGAGGATTATAATACTCTGGTGTAATCTTTCTAAATGTTAAGACTGGTGCAGCTTTCTACAGATTTTTTTCTTACCGTGGAAAATATTTGCTCAATTCCTGTCAACCAGAAATTTTTAAAGGCCATCAAAAATTTAAACGGCACAACTCTCACAAGGACAAAACTGTCAGATTTACATAAGAGAATTCTTAACTGGTTTAAAATGAATGGAGGAAAATAGTTCATTAGCTCTGAAATGCTTTTCCTGATTGGCACGTCCCTGTGTGGATATTGCTAAGTATGCCTGGATCATTTTTTGAAATTTGAAAACAAAACCACAGCAAAGTATTCTCCTCCACTTAGAAGGATCCCTCTGGGATTTTGGTACTTTATTGATATCATTAACATAGAACATTTTTCGGTTTGTTTTTGATAAAGAACTGTTTTTATAAATTTAGGGCTCAAGACCAAGAAGACTCTTGGCCCTGCTGAGGATTTCCAAATTTGCTCTTTAAGTAGTTTTTCACACTGAGCTGAGCCTTTCCATCCAGGAAAGGGATTTTCTTGATCAACAATTTTTATTTTACTTTGTTTCTTTCCAATGCCTAGTCTTTTCATTCTGCCTATGAATATCCAAGAGGATTTCTGTTTTAAAGAAAAGACATTTCCACATTGTGGGCATTTTTATTCAACAAATAACAAGCATGCTAACCTTTGCCTTAAAGGGAAGGGACCTTGTTGTCAGGGTTTCCATCTTGACAGAGCCCAATCCTAGAGCCTACCTTACACCATCAGGTAACCACTGGGAGACCATTTTTGTTGGCTACCTGTCATCTATCTTACCTTCTTTTATCCCTACTTCCTAATCACAATTCTACTCTTAAGAACCCAACCAAAATGCTGTCCTTTCCATGAATATCCCTCTCAGGGGTAGTTGCTGTGGAGAAAAATCACTAGGTAATGGCAGTGGTCATGGTGGTAGTAGCACTTTAATAAGGGTGGCAGCAGAGGCCTCCCTTGGAAGGAAGTGAGGAGGCCCATGTGCAGACGTCTGGGGCAGAGTGTTGCAGGCTGGGGGAATGGTAAGTGCAAAAGCCTTAGGGTAGAGGCTGCTGTTCAGAGACGGCAGGGAGGCCAGTGTAGATGGCACAGTAGGTGGGGGAGAAAACAGAAAGGATGCGGCAGGAGGGGACACACACAGTGAGGGCCTATGAACCACAGAAAGGACTTCGGATTTCAGTTTCAGATGGGAAGCATTTGGAGGGCTGTGAGCAGAGTGATGACCTGATTTGTGACTTAGGTTTTACCAAAATCACTCGGAATTTGAGAAAAGGCCATCGGGACAAGGACCAATGCAAGCAGACATGGTAGGAAGCTGATACCATCAACCATGAGAACTATGATGGTGGCTAGGACTGTAGTAGATTGGCGGACATGGTGAGAGGAGGTCAGTTTCTGGACAGATTTTGAAGGTAGAGACAGGATGACTTGTTGTTTGATAAGCTGTTGGAGAAAAGAGGACTTAGGATTTAAAACTTTCGTGCGAGGAAGTAGAAATCTTTGGGAAGAGAGGGTTTGTGAGGAAGATCAAGAAAACAGTTTTGGACAGGGGAGTTGGAGATGCTTCGAGATACACAGTTGGAGGGGTGGAAGAGGCACACACGGTCTGGAGTTGCGAGAAGAGGTCAGGGCTGTAGATGTAAATGTGGGTCATCAGAAGATAACCACACAGGCTTCCTTTAGGAGGCAGAGAACTCACAAGCCTGGGACAGCGAAAAAAACAGAAACGCTGCTCCTTGTCATTGCCGCTGTGAGAGGTGAGACAGGACCGGGGTGCTGTGCTGGAGAGAGTTTTCTAGAGCAAATAAGAGAACAACTCAGGGCCTTTGAATGTTGCAGCTCCTTAGTCTGAGACTAGGAAGCCATCGCCCCTGCGAGCAGCTCGTCATCCAGGCAACTGGGCGAGCTCCAGGGCCACGCTGCCCGGAGTGTCTCCCTCGTGGCGGGCACTGGCTGGGTGCTGAGAATGCTCTCATGGACAGGACAGATAGCGCCTGCCCTCAGGGAGCTGAAATCTAGCAGGATCAACAGATGCATGACAAACGTTGGCATTATATTTTGGGGAGTGTTTCAAAGGAAAAGTCTTGGGTAGAGGTTAGGAGAGACTCCCCTGAGGAAGAAATGTTCAAGGGGAGACAGTAGGAGTTAGGCGAGGGGCTGAGGGAAGAGCATGTTTTGAGGATCAGAGGCCAGTGCGGGGCTAAGGAGGAGCCGCAAACCTAGATGTCTTGCGCAGGCTAGCAGGACACACGTAAGACAGCGGATGTTATTCAATAATAAGTGACAGGCATTTTGAGAAGTGCACAGTGTGGGCCAGGGTGTACCTACAGGCACTCGAGTTATATAATTTTAGACTCTGCATCCAAATAAACTAACCACTTTGGCTGGCCCATTATTTGAGGGGTGGCGGGGGGAGAGGGAGTCTGTATGGAGGAGAGAGTGGCCAGAACTTCCATCTGTGTGTTCTGCTATGCATCCTTGACAACACCTAGACAGAATCTTAACTTGGCTAAGAAGGATGAAGGGCAAATACTCAGGCCCCTGAAACTAGAATTCTTGCCTAAACTCTCCTGAACAGCTGGTCAGTTTCTTTGGGGCAGGACTGTCACATGTATACTTCTTATACTACAGAGCTCCCTGTCCTGGATCAGACGCATAAATAATTGTTTGTTTATTAATTTCTCAGTATTGTAGAAAGAGGATTAATTACCCAGTGACTGTTGGAGAGAGGTGCACCCTGGCTTTTGAAGCCACAGAATTAGCAGTTTAAAAAGAAGCAATAACTTATTTCAATTCCTTAAATTTCTTTTTAACACTTGCAGGCTGCCTGAGATGAGGCTTGACTTGTTTTCAGAGACTTCCCTAGACCAGTGGTTCTCAAAATGTAGTTCCCAGTAGCCTCAGCATCACCTGGGAATGTAGACATGCAGATCTTGGGCCCCAGACCTACAGAATCAGAAATGCTGGAGACGGAAATCAGCAATCAGTGTTTTAACAAGTGCTGATGCACACTAAAGTTTGGGGACCATTACCTTGGAGTGAGCTGTAAGCACACACATGCACACGCCCTGGGAGGAAAGTGATCCATAGAACCTGTTCACCTGGAATTTTTCCCCTGACAGAAAGAACTACAGTATAGCTATTCCAAAGCAACTGCTGAGAAAGCCTTTCTTTCAGTTTTTAGACAATATTTATTTATCTTTTGCACACTTTAGGAATTGTTACTTGTCCAGGAAAGAAATCTTAGCCTTTCCTGTGTGAGCCTCTGAGTGACTAGTGTTTGAACAGGACACCAAGCATGTTGCATCCCCTTCACACCGACTTGAGCTAAATAAGAAAGATTCTCCCTGGAGACTTTTAATTGGTGCATAAGTCATGAGCAGTGAGACAAGTGGATCTGCAAGAGTAACCAATGTAATGTATCACATCTTACAGTGATTTGGTTTTCGATTCTCTCGGCAATTAATTGAATCAGACGGAGAGAGAAGCCGGTTCCCGATTGAGGAAGGGAAGCGAGCCATCCAGATGGTTATTGTCTCCGAATCAGCTGGTTGTAAAATTTCACTTTGCTGCCAGTCCCCCAATCTAGGAAGGGCTGAAACATCTGACAGAATTGGTGAATGCACAACTGTCACTGCAAACATGGAAGGATTTGTGGAAGCACCTGTTTCTGTTAACAAAGCCACAGCTGGACTCTACATGTGGTAAAGGAGAAACCTCCTTCAGTGCGAGAAATGAAAAAATAGTTATTAAGCCAAAGTTATTCTGGGATTTCCATAAAGCTGTACACAGAAAAGGCTATTATAGTTGTTTTCCTAATAGAATACATCAGGGTGACCATCTCCACCAGCCAGCATTACTGGGGGAGAGGATGGTGGGACAAGTGACTTTTAAAAACAGACACAGTGCATAGCTTTTTCTTTTTGTTGTACTTTATGAAGCAAATTCTTAAGAACTACACTTTCTGAGAATTTCAAAGATACATCCTTTCCCAAAAGAATATGCGTGCAACTTACTCTTGTCTTACACACAGCCTCCAAAGCTAACCTGCTCCCATGACCTGTCCCCTCGGTAAGGATACCTGCAGGCTCCTCCCAGGAGTCCTCTGTCATTGCCACCTGTTTAGTGGCCTCCATTTCCCTATCCACACTCACCCAGGATTCTTCTCAGTGATAGATTCCTGCCGGCATCACCAATGCCCCAACCTAGAACCTGCACCGCATCCCAAGCTCTTCGTGCTACGTTATCTTGGACATACTATCTTGGCTTGGTCTGTGTGAGGGGCTCACACTGCATTTGTGTAAGTCCCACAGCAGTCAGCCCAGCATTGATCAATTGTAGTAACAATCACCAAGCGTGCTTTGAACACTTTACCTCTATTCGCTTAATCCTAACAAATCTGGTGGTAGTGGTAGCTGCCATTACTATCATCCCTACTCTACCAATGAGGAAACTGGATAATCCATTTGATTTCTGTGTGACCCCTTGTTAGTAAATGGAGGAGGTGGATTCGACTCAGCTATCCAGGAATCTGCATGATTCCATAGCCTGTGAATTTATCTATTACCCTATAATTCATCCCAAGCAAAAAATTTTTTGTTTGATTAGTTTAGGAAAAGTTCTATACACAGTTAATGCAGCGTTTCCCTCGTATTTATTCCTATGTCAGACTTAGCAGGAGCAGGATGTGTGTTTTACGGCTGAGGCTGAGGCTCTGTGGAGTTCATATTCTCATATCCTTGTCTAGTACTCTATTTATCCTCTGTGACATCATTTTAAAGAGCGTTTCCTTTTCTCTAAGATGGGAATAATAACAGTACCTACTTCATAGTGATACTGTAAGAATAAAAGGAAATCTGAAAAAGTTCTTTAGAACAGTGGGTAGTGTATAGTTCAGTAAATGCTAGTCATTATTAACCTTGTTTTGTGGAGGAGGAGACTGGGGTTCAAGGGCCATAGGCGGTTTTCCCAAAGCCACACTGCAGGGGGTGGAACCAGAACTTACATCCAGTGCTCTGCCCCTCACTGCTTCTGGGAGCTGTATGAGCCAGGTATTGGCCACAGTCACATTTCTTCAGGGCACTAGTCTGCCTGAATTGCATCCCAGTATCAATTCCTTGGCTGTGTATTTGACTTTTCCCCCCAAAGGCTAGTTAGCACACTGCAGAATGCAGGCTGGTCCTCAGTGGGACCCCTGCAAGGTCTAGTGCCTCCAGATTTAACAGCAGAGCCTCTCGCTAGCAGTGAGTAATGTGACCTGCTTAGGGGAAGTAAGAACGGACGATTCTGACATGCACAGGCTAATGCTCGAAAGTCTTTCCCTTCGTGCATTCTTTTGGTAAACTACCTAAAGAGTTCTCTTCTGACTACTGAGAAATTCATGTAACAATGGTACTGTTTGTGCTGCCACGCCAGCTGCTAAGGAAAAGCCAACGGTTATGTTCAGTTCCACCTCAGTTGTGGGGAAAGTTTTCCCTTTATGTTTCTCCCCGTCCAAGGTACACAGCTCTCCCAACCTATATCTGGGGGGCCTAAGTCTGGGCTATAGAGTGGTAGGTAGCTCAGGGGTAATAGAAGTGCCCACCCCTGGGGCAGCTGAGCACCAAGCCCGCTCTACTACCCAGCTCGCCCCACAGTGGAATCTCTTTTTCCGCTTTCCTGCTTTCCACCCTCTACGCCTTTCTCTCTCATCCTCGTCATCCCCTCTACGGCTTCCTTCTCTGGCCCCCACCCTATGATGTCTTGGGGAAAAGAAGAAGAAGTGATCTGTAAGCAGATACCTTTTAGTTCACATTCAGATCAGCAGTTTCTAAGACTCACTGTTTCAGCTTGTTTGAGGGTTGAAAGAGGAAAAATGGCACTCTGAGGCTGGTAGCACGCAAGGAAAATGAAAATACACAGAAAACCAACAGAGGCATTAATGGAGCTGTAACCCCACCATTGATCAATGTCTTAAAACTGTCAGGAGAGTACTCAGAATTCTTTGAGTAGAATTCTTTGTAGTTAGTAAACTTACAAACAGAAAGACCTGATATTTTCCTCTCTAAGCTCATATGTACACACACACACACACACACACACACACACACACATGAATCTTTTCCCTTCCCCAACTTCACTGACTAAACAAAGAAATGTACTGCCTGGTATCTGTTTCTTCAGATAATGGAATGGTTATTTTAAAATCTATTTTGGCTGAAGTCCATTGGTTACCTCTTCTGGGTCGTTAATCTTTGAGACAAAGCTTGTTGCAAGCAAACTAACTGCATTTTGTCCCTGAAATGTAAGTGTGCACCAATAATAAAACTCTAAAAGAGATTATGATTAGCGCATATCCAGGGACTGAGATTTGGCAGTACCTGATATACTTAGTAAGTACTTTGTTTTCATCTTTAAAAGCTCACTTGTTGGAAGCCAGTTTAAATACTTTTCAAAGCATCTTGGGGAGAAAAGCCAAGATTTTTATATTATAAATTGAAGTTCCATTGATCATTTTGAGCGTATTAGAGAAGTTTTCAACATATTGGCAATTTGAGGTGTTGTTTGGCTGGAATTTAACCATGATGATAGGAACTTGGCTTTTGTTGTTTAAGATGGTTAGACCACCTTGATTGTTTCTTTTTTGTTTTAAGCCAAAATAGATTTTGTTTTTTCTTGTTAAAGGTCAATTCTCCTCTTTTTCTTTGGCTATTTTTTTTTTTTCTCTCTCTCTTTCAGCTCTTGGATTTCATCCTCAGGAGACTATGAAGAGGAACTTTGGGAAGAGATTATGATTTAATAAAAATGATGGTGGCACAGAAGACTGTGCAGGGGCGGGGTGGGCTGGGATTAACCGGTTGGTGCTGTGAGCTGTTGCTCCCCAAGCTTCAGGGGCACTGTACAAATGATCTAATTGTGGCATTTGAAACAGAAAGATTTATCAATGACAATATCACAGTTCTCCGGATCCAGTGAATCTACCTGGGAGTCAGCACATGGGCCTGGCAGCAGGGATCTCATAATACAAGGCTCCAGGGAAAAACGAGACAAGGTACTGGGAAGATTCCAGAGTAAAAGGAATGGTTTTGAAGCCAGTAGGAAGCTTAGAGCTCCCCTAGTACAACCTTCCACTAGGAAGGTCACAGATATCCATTAGCTACAGGTCTGGATGTCCAGAGAGCGGGGTATCTTCTGTAGCATTCCTAGCTATCTCCTGAGAACTTCCGTGGCAGGAAATATTTGCTTACAAGGACAGCTCTGATCTGAGACTGCACTCCGTGGAGCCTACAGTCATTGTTTTGTGTTCTGCCCTCTGACCAGGGAGAATACAGAAACCTACCTCCCTTCCACTGGGGCTGCCTACGGCTGCATTGAGTGATGACAGCCACATTATATCTGGAATGTTAATTCATTTTGAGTGTGTGGTCACCTAAAACCCTTAAGTTTATTCAGTGCTATTAAATTCTATCTCCTTCAATATTTGTACAATGGGATTTTAAATGTAAATTCAAGATCTTAAGTAATTTTCCTCTCAATACTATTTTATTAGTTTTGGCTTTGTTGTCACCTGTCTAGAATGTTTTGGTTGCAGATTCTGTCATTCAGAATCTGAAGCATGTTCCACCTTGCTGCTCAGGTGACAAGTATTTCTTGTAGGTCCTCATCTAAGTGGATAAGAACATTAAGTGGCGTAGAACAAAGAGCAGAGCTTTTGGGCCTGGCACAAGGCAATTCCAGTAATCAGACCTCTTTGAACAGATGTACTGAGGCACGGATGCACTACCTCTTATCATTTTCTCCATGTTTTCCAGTTTGATCACAAAGGTAATATGAAATTTTGTGAAATGCTTTTCTGAAAATAAAATACTAGCAACATTCTTAAAATGGAAAGTGGCAACATTTTGGTATGTGTGTCCTCACTTGAAACCATGCTAACTTTTAGTGATGACCTTTTATTTTTACAAGTGCTCACAAACTGTTTTTTAATATTCCATTTCTTGAAGTCTGCCAAGTATTCCACGGTAAACTCACCAGATCATTGTGTGAGAAGCCTAATCCCTATCAGTAAATTAGAATGTTAGTCACCTAATTCCTGACTTTAGATGCCTCTGCTTCATTCACGTAATCGTGCAGAAATTTCCTGCTAATTCTCACTTCTAGTGCCTTTATAACCCCGGGAAGAAGACTTGAGTTTATGTAAAGTTTCTAGGTGTTTGTTTGTTTCTAGGTGTTTGTTTACTTAACAGGGGATTAATACCTGAGTTTCATTTATCTTCATTGTGTTCTTCCCTTTCTAATCGTAAAGAACGTTCTTTTTTCTTTAAACCTAATATTACTCCAACACCTCCAGCAGTGACTTATTTTCCTCCTTCTTCCTTCTTGGAACACATATCTAAAAACCCTTAGAGCTGTCCTGAGGCCTCTGATATCGCAGGTCATGATACGCTTTAACCTC
Source organism: Indri indri (assembly GCA_004363605.1). Taxonomy (NCBI): domain Eukaryota; kingdom Metazoa; phylum Chordata; class Mammalia; order Primates; family Indriidae; genus Indri; species Indri indri. Next base: position 21,362 of record RJWJ010015713.1, read on the forward strand.
CTGGTTCACGGTCCCTGTCACTCTTTTGTATTTGACTCTGGTTATGCACCTCTTTTATTCTTTTTTTTTTAGTCTTTTGTACTTTTTTACAGTCTGCTAAGCAGAATATACCTTGTGCGGGCACACTGGCTTCTTTGAATGCCTCCAGCCTCTAGAAGTCCAATGCGCTGTCACCCATTGCTCCACGGAGCCACCTAACACTGGTTTCTTCAGATGACACTTTCTCCTTCCTTGGAATGACTGCCTGGAACTCCATAGTTAGAATTCCTTTTGTTTCTCCTTTTTTTTTTTTTCACCCCCCTAGAGCTAAATTCCTTTTCAGCATCTGGAGATAGGACTGTGATATCTTTGCCTGATCATTTTTTTTTCTTTTTTTCTTTTTTCTTTCTCAGGCCACCATGAAACAATTCCTGATCATTTTCTGAAATCTCTCTCCCGGGGGAGACAGCATATGGCATAGTGCTTAGGCAATTCAATTCCAGATTCTAACATGCTAGATGAACTTGGGCATTTTACTTAATCTCCTTGGGCCTCAGTTTTCCCTTCTGTAAAATTGGAATCATAGGATTAAACAAGATAAAATATGTAAAATTCATAGTAAAGTGCCTGCCACATACAATACAGGCATACATATTTTTATTACACTTTGCTTTATTGTACTTCACAGATATTGTGTTTTTTAAAAATTGAAGGTTTATGGCAACCCTGTACCGAGCAATTCTATCAGCGCCATTTTCCTAGCAACCTATGCTCACTTTGTGTCTCTGTGTCACATTTTGGTAATTCTCACGATATTTCAAACGTTTTCCACTATTATCATTATCTGTTATGGTGATCTGTGATCAGTGATCTTTGCTGTTACTATTGTAATTGTTTTGGGGGTGCCACAAACAATGCCCGTATAAAATGGCAAATTTAATCAACTGTGTATGTCTGACTGCTCCCCCTACTGGCCGTTCTCCTATTTCTCTCCCTCTCCTTGGGCCCCCCTATTTCCTGAGACAAAACAATATTGAAATTAGGCTAATTAATAATCCTACAATGGCCTCTAAGTGTTAAAGTGAAAGGAAGAGTTGCAGGTCTCTCACTTTAAATCAAAAGCTAGAAATGATTAAACTTAGTGAGCAACACATGTTGAAAGTCAAGACAGGCTGAAAGCTAGGCCTCTTGACCTAGTGGTAAATGCACAAAAAAAGTTCTTGAAGGTTGAAGGAAATTACAAGTGCTACTCCAGTGAACACACATATAAGAAAGCAAAACAGGCTTGTTGCTAATATGGAGAAAGTGTGAGTGGTCTGGATAGAAGACCATCCAGCCACAATATTCCCGTAAGGCAAAGCCTAATCCAGTGCAAGGCCCTCACTCTCTTCAATTTTATGAAGGCAGAGAAAAGTGAGGAAGCTGCAGAAGACAAATTTGAAGTTAACAGAGATTGGTTAACGAGGTTCAAGGAAGGAAGTTACCTCCAAAACATAAAAGTCCAAGGTGAAACAGCAAGTGTCGATGTAGAAGCTGTAGGATGTTATCCAGGATATCTAACTAAGATAACTAATGAAGGTGGCTACACTAAACAACAGATTTCCAATGCAGATAAAACATTCTTATATTGGAAGTAGATGCCATCCAGGACCTTCACAGGTCTGTTACTGAACCCAGAAGTGGTCCGGTGGCCTAGGTCTAGTTGCTCACCACACAGCAAGCCAATTACTGAGACGATGAACATTGTCAGTGAAGAAAGGGTTTTATTGTGACTGCCGTTAGCCAGGAGATACTTTTCAAATCTGTCTCCCCCACTGAGTAAGGGCAGGAGCTTTTATAGTGAGTTGTGGAATGCAGGTCAGGTTGCCTGGGGTTTGAAGTCCTGGGGTCTGCAGGTGGTCTGATTCAAACGTCAGCTGTTGGTGATGGATGATCAGTCATCAGGAAGTCCTGTGAACAAGTTAGTTAAGCAAGAAGATAATGATGTTCTGCTTGTTAGACTTGACTGGTCTGAAAGTTTGAGGTATTGGAGAGAGAAGAAAAAATAACTTAGGAAGGGGGTCATTTTGCAAGACCAATTACAGGTAGAGAGGAGAAGTTAATGCCTTGCTTAGAAGGACAGGCTGACTCTCTTGTTGGGGCTAATGCAGCTGGTTACTTACTTGAAGTTGAAGCCAATGCTCATTTACTATTGTGAAATGCAAAAGCCCTTAAGAATTATGCTAGATCTACTCTGCCTGTGTTCTATATAAGTGGAACAATAAAGCCGGGATGATAGCACATCTGTTTGCAGCATAGTTTGCTGCATATTTTAAGCCCACCGTTGAGACCTACTGCTCAAAAAAAGATTCCTTTCAAAATATTACTGCTCATCGACACTGTACCTGGTCATCCAGGAGCTCTGATGGAGATGTACAAGATCAGTGTTGTTTTCATGTTTGCTATCACAACATTCTGCAGCCCATCAATGATCAAGGAGTCATTTTGACTTTCAAGTCTTACTATTTAAGTAACACAGTTTGAAAGGCTATAGTTGCCATAGATAGTGATTCCTCTGATGGATCTGGATAAAGTGAATTGAAAACCTTCTGGAAAGGATTCACTATTCTAGATGCCATTAAGAACATTCATGATTAATGGGAGGAGGTCAAAATATCAATATTAACAGGAGTTTGGAAGAAGTTGATTCCAAAGCACATGGACGACTTTCAGGGGTTCGAGACTTCAGTGGAGGAAGTCACTGCAGATGTGGTGGAAATAGCAAGAGAACTAGAATTAGAAGTGGAGCCTGAAGCTGTGGATGAATTGCTGCAATCTCATGATCAAATTTGAATGGATGAGGAGTTGCTCTTTACGGATGAGGAAAGAAAGTAGTTCCTTGAGATGGAAACTACTCCTAGTAAAGCTGCTGTGAACATTGTTGAAATGACAACAAAGGATTTAGAATATTACATAAACTCAGTTGATAAAACAGTGACAAGGTTTCAGAGGCTTGGTTCCGATTTTGAAAGAATTTCTACTGTGGGCAAAATGTTATCAAACAGCAGTGCATGCTACAGAGAAATCTTTCATGAAAGGAAGAGTCATTCAATGTGGCAAAATGTATTATTGTCTTATTTTAAGAAATTGTCACCACAACGTTGCTACCCCGACGTTCAGGAACCACCACCCTGACCAGCCAGTAGCCATCAACATTGAGGCAAAACCTTCCAAGAGCAAAAAGATTATGACTTGCTGAAAGCTCAGATGACCATTAGCATTTTTTTAGTATTAAACTATTTTTAAATTAAGGTATGTACTTTTTTTTAGATATAATGCTATCGCACACTTAATATACTACAGCATAATATAAACATAACTTTTATATGCATTAGGAAACCCAAAAACTTGTGTGACTTTATTGCAATATTTGCTTTATTGGGGTGGTCTGAAACTGCACCTGCAATATCTCCAAGGTCTGCCTGCATTTATCCAAAGGAAACAAAATCAGTATGTTGAGGAGATATCTGTACTCCCATGTTTATTGCACCACTATTCGCAATAGCCAAGATAGGGAATCAACCTCAGTGTCCACCAGTCGAAGAATGAATAAAGGAAATGTGGTAAATATACACAATGGAATATTATTCAGCTGTAAAAAAAAAAAAAAAAAGACTAAAATTCTGTCATTTGTGGCCCCATGGTTGAACCTGGAGAACATTACATTAAGTGAAATAAGCCAGGCACAGAGAGTCAAATACCACGTGCTCTCACTCATCTCACTCATTTGTGGAATTTGAAAAAGCTGAATTCTTGTAAATTAGTGGTCACCAGAGGCTGGGGAGGATAGAGGGAATGGAGAGATGGGGAAAGATTGCTCAGTGGGCACAAAATTATAGTTACAGATGGAGGAATATATGCTAATGTTCGACTGCACAGTAGGCTGACTATAGTTAACAATACCATATATTTCAAATAACAAAGAGAGGGATTTTGAATGTTCTCACCACAAAGAAATGATAAATGTTTGAGGGGACGGATATGTTAAATACCCTGATTCGATCATTATACAATGTATACAATCATTATACAATGTTTCCCTCATATATATAGGGAAATGTCACACTGTACCCCACATATATGTACAATTACTCTATGTCAATTAAAAAGAAAATTACAAGTCATAGAAACAAAATAAAGAGATGCAATGTAAAAGTTACAAATATAAGTACGCAACCAAACCCAAACTGAGTTTTGCTGAATCCTAAGTATTTACGAAGTTGCTAATTCAGCCTTTTAAAAATCTGGACTAGATTCCCTTGTCTATTATTAAGGGCCTAAAAGGAAGGGAAAGTCACATTTATATTTCACCCTATTCTTTGAATCACTATTTACCACCTAACAAGGAAAAAGCAACATAATAACCTACTACCCTGAGCCAAGAAAGCAGAACTCAGATGTTTTCAGATGTTTTAAAATTGTTCTTGCCAAATAATAGTACCACTAAAAGCAATTTTTGATTTCATAAAAAATTTCTACTTTAGTCACATTAATTACTAGTTGGCAGCATTTTCAAGAATACACTTAACTTCATAATGCACTCTAACAGAAAAACATTTTGCAGATGGTAATTCCAGTCCATTATGTATTTACGGCAAGTCTTAGTCAACTTGGCAAATATTTTAATATTTGAGTGCCTACTAGTGGTTACAGCGTGGTACTGCACCATGAGGCCTCATGTTCTAATGTTGGAGAAATTGAGGACCCTGCGCCTGATTTAGTTTGGAATAACCAACCCTTTTGTTCTGTCTTCAAAAAACTGAATCACTTGGGAGAAACAGGGACAATAAAATTTACTGTATATTATTTTAGAAAATACTACTTACAAATAATATTTTCATTTTCTTGAAAAACAAAGTTTTCTTTCAGCAAAGAGCAATGACAGGTAAACAGGTGGGCTGGAGCCTGCTGAAAGGACCATGAATTTGGGGTCCAAACACTAGTGTTCTCATGCTAGTACTGCCACATGCTATATCTTGGTTCACATATCTACAATGAAGCTCTTTCTGGCCTTACAACTCTAAGACAATAGAACAATTTCCTTAGTAATGATCAAACTTCCCAATATATAAATACAGTGATTGTTTTCATTTTACAATATTTTACACTGAAATGATGGCTATCAAAAGTTAACAGATGTTTCCCCTGGTTGACAGACTAGACTGTTCAGGGATTTTTATTTTCTTCTTTAAAACTTTTTTTTTTTCCTAAATTTTCATAGTAAGCAGATATTACTCTTACATTCATAAAATGCCATGTCACATTTGAAAAATAAAGGAAGTGAACTGCAGTTCTTTCAATACTATAAGTTAAACGACACCCATGAAAATTTTCCTCTCCATTCAATCCCAGTAATAAAGTACATAAACTATTAATTACCATTTGGGCTACCATGGAGATATATTGCATTTTTAATGTGGTTGATTGATGTTTCTTTTAATAAGAGCAAATTAAAATTGAAACATTTTATTCATTTGGAAGCAGCTTAATATAATGGAAAGAGAATGGGTTTTTCCAACCCCATATACCTAACTAAGAATCCCAACCCTTCCACTTCCCAGCTGTGGCTTTGGGCAAGTGGCCAAGATTTCTGAAGATGAGGTAGAGCTACTGTATGGCTTACTGGCTAACCGCCTCTTGGTGCTACCCTCTCTTCTGTATTCCACTCCGGGATGCTGAATCTGGGACTCTGGAAACTGCATATCCCAGATTCCCTTGCAGCTGAATGCCTGCTCCTGCCTTTGCAATTGCATGGGCAGCGCTTGCATTACAGGCAGTGAGGGAATCCCTGGCCCACTTTTCCACCCTTCCTTTATTCCTGCTCCACCAGCCAGAGAAGATTTGGGCAGAAGAGAGCATCCAGAGGGAACTTCGAAAGCATGTCCGCATCACACTCGCACAGCTTCCTTGCCTCAACACCCGCACTGCTTCTGCCGTGTGATAACCATTTCAGTCAACCATTTTCACTAGTAATGCGCCATCGGCAGAAATGTGGTTGATGGTTCTAAATCCATCATCACCTTTTTACACAGGAGTACGACGAAGTTCATTTTTTTTGTTTCCAAAGATTATGGTAGACACAGTTGGAGAAGGAGGAATATTCCTTATATCATATTCGTGTTTAGACTTCCTTTACAAACTAACCCCCGTTGATTCCAACATATATAAATGTTACACTACAGTATAATTTTAAAAAGTATAAATCAGAGTATTTTAATGATCTGAAACCACAGTCCATTTCAGACTTTTGCAGTAACAAAGATTATTCTGCTTATGGATGAAGTGGGCAAATATTTTTCTAACAAACTAAAGTGTCAGTGGAATTGCTCCTCTTATTAAACTCCATATTTAATTTCCATAAAAGGTCTATGGAAGATTCTTCCCTGTGAAACCAGTGTGTGTTATATTTCAATTTCAATAATATGGCAAGTTACACTCTAACCTTTCACGCAAGGTTTCTGCTCTCTGAGTTACAGTTTTTCTGTTTCTTCCAAGTGACAATGATTTTTTTGTAAAAAAAATGAGAAAGACTACTCACCTAAAACCCAAAGAGAGAAAGGTGAGAAAACCTATAAAAGCTTTGTTATTTCATAACCTAGACCGATCATTCATTCATTCATTTATTTATGTGACAAATATTTATTGATTACTTCATGTACAATTACTATGATAGATACTTGGGGTTAAAAATTGCCCAAGATAGGCCCTCTCTTCTTGACGTTTAGTACTGGAGATAGACAAGTAAACTAATAATTACAGTGCTGCAGGATAAGGGAACGACTCGTCAGGGGCTGCGGAAGCGGAGGCACAGAGGATGGAGGACAGCTATACCAGAAGGGAGGAAGTCAGAGAACACTTCTGAGAAGGTTCAGGCTAAGGTGAGTCTTGAAGGATGAATGAGGTCCCTGTGTTTGTGGTTTTTTTTAACTAATATGCATGACTGAGATATAAAGATGCCAAATACTAAGATTGAGAGGGCCCTAAAAGTCCTTGCTCATAAACGTAGTCCCTACTAATACACCGTATTGCTTGAAATCCCCACCTTGTAAGTCCTTTAAATTAAGACTGCCTGAGAAAGACTATTGTCAAATGCGAATTCTTTAACTAGAAAGGTTACACAATAATAAACATCCATCTATATATTGACACATATACTTTATCTATTTCCGAGCAATAGGCTAGATCAAGAAATGGGATTCTAAACAGTGATATTTGTCAGGAGAGAGCAAGAAGAGCCAAGACCCTGTAAGAATTCTACGAAGGGCCGGTCCCAATGAGGTACTGCCATAGGGGGTCCCCAGACAGTAAGTTCTTGGCAGGGTTGTGGCTGGAGGTAGAAGAGGAATAGAGCAGCCTTCCAGAGAAGAAGGAGAAGAGACTTAATTCATAATCTCTCCTCATGTTGCCTCAAGTATACTACTTCCCAGGGAGGAAGTGGAAACCTTTGTTGATATTTTCGATCCCTCCAAATTAGAAGGAAGCCAATCCAATGAGCAAGAGCCAAAAGACAAAGACAGGCTTTAATTTTTGTGTACCATTGAGAAGGCACCAAAACATAGCTACTGAACTGTCAAAAAGAATTTGGGGTCAGAATCATGTTGAACTGCAAACACAAATGAAATGTGCAGAGTTGACTCCAAGCTGGCTGAGAGGATACAAAATGACACCCATCTAGCCTACATAAGTTGAAAAGCAAGCAGCTGGTAGTCTTGCCTACAACAAAGATATTATGGAGAATCTGGCATTTAAAAAAAAAATGCCGAGAACTTCCATTTCTGGGAATATGATGTAGATGTAAATTTACCTCTCCCACTATTTACAAACAAAACCTTGGAGATGACAGATAGATAAAGACTCCAAAAGATGGAGAGAAGATAGACTGGCTGGAGACCCTGGGACCCAAAGAAAACATAGTGGTAAAATCCCTGGGTTTTCTTTTTGCCTTATCTATCCCAGACTAGAAGTTGAAGAAGCCGCCACACAGAAACACCAATGTGTGCAGATCGAAACAAGCCCCAAGAAATCCTGCTCTCTCTAGTCAAAGGACCAGGAAAGAAGTCCAGCAAAAAGAAAAACTTTTGGAAAAAAAATTGCTTTATTGTAGCAGACACCCCAGAAAAAACATGGACCCACCTTCATCCAAGCCAGCAAAGGCTGACTGGGGAGCCTAGACTACCAAGCTGTAAGGAGGCTTTCCAACTTGCCCCACTTTCTTCAGGGTGTTGTCAGGGAGAGCTGAGTATGGGGGAAAAGCTTTCTTCCCCACGGGGCAGTTCCAAGGCTCACTCCCCGTCCCACCCTCCCCTCCCCACCCTCCCCCAGATGAGAGGCCAAGACCACCATGGGAGCCTAAATTTTTATCTCCACTCAGCCACAATACAAAGAAAAAAGAGAGAAGATGCAAATTACCAATATCATGAATGAAACAGGGGATGTCACTACAGATCCTGAGGACAACAAAAGGGTAACAAGGAAATACTGTACGTGACTCCACATACAAAAACTTGATAGCTTAGAGAAAATGAATAATTCCTTGAAAAACAGAAACGACCACAACTCATCCAATATGAAATAGGTAATTGAATAGCCCTATAGGTAGTTATTAAGGAATTATTTGAATTTGTAAGTTAAAATTTTCCAGAAAAAAATATCTCTAGACCCAGATGGTTTCATTGAATAATTCCAACAAATGTTTAAAAAAAAAATAATGCCAAATCTATTCAATCTCTCCCAGAAGAAGAAAGAGGAGAGAGTACTTCCCAGTTCATTTTATGAAACTAGTATTATCCTGATACCAAAATCAGATAAAAACAGTAGAAAAGAGAGAACACTACAAGTCAGTGGAGGAAAGCTAACCGTTTCAACAAATGGTGCTGAAGCAATTAAATATCCATGAGCCTTGACCCAAGTCTCACATTTCATTCAAAAAAATAACTCAGAATGGATCACAGACTAAAATGTAAAATATAAAAACTATAAAACTTTTAGAAAAGCACAAAGGCAAACATCTTCAAGATCTAGGGTTAGGCAAAGAGTGTTTGTATTTTATACCAACAGCACAGTCCATAAAAAAAAAAACCTGATACACTGTACTTCATCAAATTTAAAACTTTACTCTGCAAAAGACTTTGTTATGAGGATGAAAAAACAAGCTTCAGGCTGACAGAAAATATTTGCAAACCACATATCCAGCAAAAGACTAGTATCTGGAACATATGAAGAATTCTCAAAACTCAACAGTAAAAGAAATCCAATTAAGAATTGGGCAAAAGATATGAAATGCTTCACTAAAAAGGATATACAGATGGCAAGTAAGCACATGAAAAGATGGTCACATCATTAGCTATTAGGGAAATTAAAACCACAGTGAAATATCATTACACACCTATTAGAATGGCTAAAATAAAAAATAGTGACAACACCAAATGCTGGAAAGGATGAAGAGAAACTGAATGATTCATTGCTGGTGGGAATGTAAAATGGTACAGTCCCTCTGGAAAACTGTTTTGCAGCTTCTAAAAAACTAAAAATGCAATTTCCCCATGACCCAGTAATTTCATTGCATTTATTTCAGAGAAATAAGAACTTATGTTCACACAAAAACCTGTCCATGAACACTTACAGCAGCTGTATTCATAATAGCCCCAAACTGAAAACAATCCAGCTGTCCTTCAACAGGTGAATGGTTAAAACAAATTGTGGTATATCCATACGAAGGAAAACTACTCAGTTACCTGCAACAGCCTGACTCAATCTCCAGATAATTATGATGAATGAAAAAGTCAATTCCAAAGGTTAAAATCTGTATAATTTCATTTATATAACATTCTTTAAATGACAAAATTATAGTCATGAGAACAGATTAGTGGTTGCTAGGAGTTAAGGAGGGGCTGGGGGTGAGAGGGAAGTAAGGGTGGCTATAAAAGGGCCAAATGAGGGATCCTCGTGGTGATGAAAAAGTCCTGTGTCTTGGCTGTATCAATGTCAATATCATGGCTGTGACATTGTACTGTAGTTTCGCAAGATGTTACCATTGGGGAAAACTGGGCGGAGGCTGTAGAGGGTCTCTGTGTTATTTCTTACAACTTAGTGCTAGTCTACAGGTATCTCAAAATGGAAACTTCAATTAAAAAAATAAAAACAAAGATATGCTATGCCTCTGCCCAAAGGGACTGGGGAAATTATGTGGGGGCCCAGAAAAGAAGAAAGCAATAGCCCACTCAATCCTGGCTAAGGAAGTAAGAACAAAGAAGAAATTAGGAAGCGAGACAAAATTTCCTTTCTATGACTTGGTAGAACAGTTCGTTGAGCCTGATGTGGAAGGTTAGGCAGTTGGGTCATAGTCAGTTGCCATTTGCTACATACTCATTGTATTAGTCAGGGTTCTCCAGAGAAACGAAACCAATAGGATGTGCACATATGCAGAGAGATTTATTTTAAGGAATTGTCTCACACCATCATGGGGACTGGCGAGTTCAAAGTCTGTAGGGCAGGTCAGTAGGCCGGAGACTCAGGCAGAAGATGATGTTGTAGCTCAAATCCAAAGGCCATCTGAAAGCAGAATTCTATCTTCCTCAGGTGACCTCAGTATTTTTCCCTTAAGGCCTTCAACTGATTGGACAAGGCCCACCCACATTTTAGAGGGTAATTTGCTTCACTTAACATGCACTTATTTTAATGTTAGTCTCAGCTTAAAAAATACCTTTGCAGAGACATCTAGACTGATGTTTGACCAAATATCTGGGTACCATGGCCTAGCTAAGTTGACTCATGAAATGAGCCATCACACTCATCCTTTGTGTTAGTGTCCATACAATACAGAACAGCCTTGGTTCCACAGGCTTCAGGAAATAATGCTTAGCTTCATGCCAAAAGTTGTTCTCTTGAATCTTCCCATGACCATATTTTCTTCCTTATTTATTCATTCAACAAATATTTATATATTTACTTGGGAGTTCTACGTAATGGGGTTACAAAAAAGAAATAGCATCTCCCCTTAGGAAGCACTCTCATGTTGTACCCTGCACCCTGTTAGCTCCAGGTGTAGCATTTCATAACCCTGATGGGTCTCTCTTCTGCTTCCTCTCAGTTCAGCTATGTCTATTCTCTCTCTTCTGCCCTCTTGGCCCCACCCTCACATAAGGCAATGGCAACCAATTCTGCATCTTTAGCTATGATCATCAGAGTTGGGAGCTGACACTATTTGAAGGAACTTGGGAAAAATTCACTGATCCCAAAGTACTTCCCCACTGACCCTATTAAAAGATATGATGATCTCATATAAATTCATTTAACTAGAGGCAGACTTTCATAGGATTTGTAGTCCTAGTGAAAACAGGCCCAAAGTTAACCGAGAAGCCCAGAGTGAGTGTTTTGAACTAACTCTATGTGGCTTTTGGTTAACCTGCATTTCCTGTTCTGAGGCGTAAAAGAGGGGAAAGAGGGAGTGTAGAGCCTGGTCTAACCTCCTGTCTTCCTGGGAAAGGTCCTGCCCTTCATGGACACAAGGAACCATATTTCAGCTCATCCTTGCCATCACCCATAATAAACATTTGATTGCCTGTTTGCAGAAGACACTGCATTGGTGAATTTTAACAGACATGGTGGGAATTACAACCTATTTAGAGATAAAAAGCAAATACCTGTGACAAGACACTAGCAGTCAGCCCATCACATTTAGTTTGCAAAGTTTTTAAAGTTTTGGTGAACTTCACTCATATTTGTCTGAGTGATTTAAAACACTGATCTGATTTGGTATGCTTATTTGTTTTTTTGTGTGTGTATTTCAAGCAAGTCAATTTTATAAAACTAGGAAATAAACCATGACTCACCTGGTCAAAGAAGATAGTTGTAACTATCAGACAAGGCATCCTGCAATTTCATGCCTGCCCTTAATCCTAACAGAAAAATAACTTAATAACTCCCTGGGACGTTGACTGGCTCTTTTCTAAACTCTCTGAAGTTCTCTCAGGCCATCTGTTGGGATAACTCCATTTAATTTCTCTTCTGCAAATATTTCAGATGTAATCTCACATGCCACAATTTGTTTTTCATATGGGTCACCTGGGCATGATGATTTGACTCATGAATTTCTAATTCTCTGCTAATTTCCCTCTCCCACCTCCCCTCCAAGCCCTAAGAAATAGGTCTTGATCCTTCTCTTTTAACTCATAAGAAATTTTAAAAGTCCATGATTTAAGCCAGAAAGAAAGGCTAGTCTGTCTGATTGAACAGCATTGTCCAGAAAGGTCTGATATTTTTTCTTCAAAAAGAAAAAAAGGAAAAAGAAAACCCTCCAAATTTTTTAATTATTAGAATGCTTTTCTCTGTAGCTTAAAAATCACAGAATTGTTTACATTTTCTCACGTATTTACATTTTTAACACCTTAGACATTTAAAAACCGTGAGCTTAGAATGGAATTGCCTCAAATACTTTTGTAAATTAAACAAAATATGAAATAAATACACACTAAAATGTCATGATGGATTTGTTCATGTTTGCGTTTGGTTGAAAAGATGGAACAAGAAATCTGAAGCACAGCGTGGTTTTGGAACATAGCTTACCCGTACTAATTGCCAGGAGTGAAGCCGACACATATAAGACCCTTGTGCAAACTAGGAAAACATGTCCTATCCAAGCGGAAAATTACAGACAGATTCCCTTTCCTCTGCATGGCCTCTGGAAGCTGGAAGCAACTTGTAGGGTTGGTCCTGGAGGAAAGGAAGAGCTTCCACTTTTGAGGGTTGAATGGGTGATAGGATGAAGCAAATCTTTCACTACTTCTTGTGAAGAGATTCACAAATGATAGATTTTTAAAGAGTATCCTCTGGTCTCAGGTACACTTTGAAGTTGCTTACCCAGCATCACATATCAGGAAGTCAAATGCATCCCTAACATGTTCTTGTTAGTTCCTTTATCCAGTTTTAAGTGCTCAATCTTGTTCTTTCCACAATCCCATTGCACTTCTGTTCTGAAATAGTTAATGAAGCTGCTTCTACTACGTTTTATTGTTACCTCCATGGTGTTGCTTCTTCCTATGGCACTCTTATCCCCTCAGTGTCTGCTCAGCTTGGCAAGTCTTTCCAAGCAGGAATTAATTGGCTTTTTGCTGTATCTTTCCCTGCTTATTGGGTTTTCAAGGTCTTTGGACATGTCTGCTACTTATCTCTGAACTCCTTCCATTCTCCCTACACTTTTCAGGTAATGAGATGGCCAGGACTGAATATATTGCTCACCAAAGTAGGACGGAAGAGACATCCTGCCTCACAAGATTATGATGGAATTCCTTGGATTATGCTTTTTAGTAATTTTTAAATCCCTCTCCCATTTAAGATTTGAATATAATTTTATGTCTGCTAATAACTTCAGTTGCATTTCTGATTCCTATTTATCATTCTAGTTCAAAAGTTATCCGTGAAAATATTTCTCTGGATGGATTAGCTTTGGTTTTTAGAGAGTATCATATTTGTATCATTTCAATACTGTTAATGTTTCCATTTTCAATTTTAAAAATGTATTTTTTTCAATCTGAAAATGACAAAAGTTTTGCATAAATGAAAATTAAAAAGTAAAATCTTTCAAGACACCTTATTAGAAATCCTCTTGTTTAGAGTGCCAAACTAAATCTATTTACATAACAAATTCCTACAGATTGCTTTTTAAAAACAGGATTAAAAGGCATTATAATTAACCTTTCGCTTTGACACAGCATCAAAATAACAGAGTGCTTTGCAAATTACATAGTTTTCAATTCCTCTGTCAGGGGATAAATGCTCTCAAGTGTATCATATCGAGAAGTGATTATTCTAGTCCTGACAATTTGAATTATAGAAATACATATAATTTTTAGGGAATGTGAAGTAAGCAATAAAAATAACTTTTCAAAGAATATTATGAATTCAAAAGTCATATATTCTTTTTTCCAATTTCTCTTTTTATTGATACATAATATTCGTACATATTTATAGGGTACATGTGATATTTTGATACGTAATATTTATGGAGTACATGTTATATTTTCTGTAATGATCAAGTCATGGTATCCATCACCTTGAGTATTTATCATTTCTGTGTGCTGGGAACATTTCAAGTCCTCTCTTTTAGCCGTTTTGAAATATACAATGTATTGTGGTCAGCTACAGTCACCACGCTATTGAACACTAGAATTTATTCCTTCTAACTGTATGCTCCTACCATCAACCAAGCTCTCTTTGCCCCCTTCCCCCCAAACCCTTTTCAGCCTCTGGTGTCTATCATTCACCCTTTACTTCCATGAGATCAACTTTCTTAGCTCCCACGTATAAGTGAGAATATGCAATATTTGTCGTTCTGT